>JAOTOM010004109.1:0-223405 GCA_034440615.1 Ashinkailepas kermadecensis
TGTCGGTGGTCGAAATCATTCCTATCCTATTGCTCCTTTTTCTTGAAACCTCTTACGGAGCTCTGTTTTTACCACGCGATGTCTTGTATTCAACCCATGACATCTGGAATGTACATGTGCCCCATCATGTGTATGATGTGCCAACAACGCTGAGTGATATGAACCACGCGCTGCATGTGTTCGAAAAAACCGTATAGAATTGTATCTCACTGATCATCCGCACTTTCCGTATTCCGACGACGTGAAATCCCAGTTGACCGATAGCTTGGAAACACTTAGAGTAAACTTAGCTGATACAGTCCTGATAGCCAAATCAATCACTCCGAACAATCATAGACGGAAGCGATCCGTCCTGCCCTTCGTTGGAAATGCCTTGTCCTTTCTTTTCGGCACAGCTACCAACGTCCACCTTTTATTTATTTTTTATTTTTTTTTTTTTTTTTTTTTATTCCCCTACCTATCAATAGGTAGGCAGGAGTGCCCTTCCATACCCGTGCGAACTAATTACGTTAAATTCCAGGGATGAGAAGTAGGTCATGGTAAGCAAGTCAAGTTAGGTGACACCACTCCCCGCTCCTGTTTCTTGCTGGACAGATCCTGCCACCAGATATTAGTAAAAGATGTTCCTGAAGCCCTCTCAGACAATTAGCAATGCTAGTAACGTCTTCGAGGGCTCCAGAAAAAAAACTGCTATAGGTGTTAATGGGGAAATAATATAAAATCCCTAATCTTGCACGTACATCTCCTAAACTATTACTACACTAAGGAGAAAGGAGAAAGGACAAACGAAGTATGAAGAAAGAAGAAAGAAAGAAAACATGATACTTAACGAAAATATCCGAATAAGACAACAAGATCACCATGCATAGCCAACCTTATCACAGACATTCATTGGACAAGTTCATATTTTCTAGTAATGTATTGCCTGATGTGTTTTTTAAAAATGATTTTACTTCTAGGTACATCTTCAATCCTATGGAAGTGAGAGCAGATTATTTTATTCCAGGCTTTTGGTGCAATAAAGGGTAATGGAAACATCCTGTAATTGATATCAGAAAAGGGTATTTGAAAGTGTTGTCTAACTCTGAGGCCACCTTCTTGATGAAGTTGAAACATATCAGAAAGAGGTGCTGGTAATGAGTGATTTAGACAACCTAGCATGATGTAAATGCATTGTTCATCAGTTATGTCCAGAAACTTAAGAACTCTATGCTTGATAAACCATTCACTTGTATGGTATAAGTAAGGTTTCTTGTCAACAATCCTAATAACACGCTACTGCAACTTAATAATCTTGTCAAGCTTAGAGTGGCAAGTACTTCCACAGACAACAGCGCAGTAATTTAGATATGGCAGTATTAGAGAATTATACAGAAGAAGCAATTCACAAGTTGATAGAAAGTACCTAGATTTGCCTATAATACCAATATTTCTGCTAATTTTTGAAGAAATGGCATTGATATGGCTTTTCCATGTCATGTCTTCATCGATTAATACACCTAAATATTTTATGCAGCTATGCCTTGTAATATTAGAACTATTTATTTTTACATGAAGGTCATCACATGGTTTCCTGGAAAAAAATTTGATATCCAGTCTTATCAGCATTAATAGATAATCTGTTGGTATGAAACAATGCAAATATTTTGGGTATTACCTCATCTACTTTGGTTTGTAACTCAAAATGATCATTAGCTGTGATAGTTATGGCTGTATCGTCTGCAAAGAGGTAAAAGCTAGGTAAATTGGAAACATTGCAAAGATCATTAATGTATAGAAGAAATAGCTGAGGTCCAAGAATCGAACCCTGAGGAACACCTATTGTGATATTTAATGGTTGGGAGAGGATGTCATGTATCTTGGTTCTTTAAGATCTATTTGATAGGCATGAGTTTAACAGTTTATATATATTTCCCCTAATGCCAATAAAGTAAATCTTTTGTAACAAAATGCTGATGCTGACAGTGTCAAAGGCCTTTTTCAAATCCAGATACAGGGTACAAACTAATTTATTATTTACAAGGGCTTTAGTTACTTAATTATGCATCAGAGCAATTGGCATGTATGTGCTATGTTTTTTTCGGAAACCAAACTGCAGTGGGTGTATGATATTATTTTCATTTAGAAATGATGATACACTAATGTGTATTAATCTTTCCAGCACCTTCGAAAATATTGGTAGCAAAGAGATTGGCCTATAATTAGTAAATTTATTATTTTCCCCTGATTTATATACAGGAATTATAACTGCAGATTTTAATGCATCAGGGAATATTGCAGTGCTCAGACAAAGATTGAAGAAATATGTTAGATGTTGCAAAATACTTCTAAATGTTCCAAGCAAAATTTTTGTGCTAATTGTATCCATACCTCCACCCACAGGGTTCAAAGACTTAACAATTTCTTCAATTTGAGCTTCATTAACAGAAGGAATATTGTTAATGCTGGCATGAGTAGGCTGTGTAAGGTAATATAATGGGCTGTTGTGTGCTGCAGGTATATTTTTTTCCAATTCACTACTTATCGTTGAAAAAAAAAGTATTGAATTTATCAGGTATTTGTTCATTTACACAGGTAGCCCCAGAGTTATCAACAAAGCACCTTGGGGGAACTGTTTGCAATTCATTATTCTTTATAATTTCATTCAAATACTTCCATGTTTTTTTCCCATCACCTTTGCTGTCCTGGAATGCCCTCTTGTAATATAATCGTTTTGCATCCCTAAGCACATTGCAAAGCATGTTCCTATACATTTTGTATTTATTTTCATTCAATAAAATTATATTCCTAATATATTTTGCATAAAGTTTATTTTTTGTATTTATTGAACACAGAAGTGCAGGGGTTACCCATGGTTTAATTGGATTCTTTCTTCTACTGGGTGTAAAAGTTTTAGATAATTTTGTAATACCTGTTTCATATGCCTTAATAAGTTTGTTGCATGCTTGATTAGCATCAGTTTCATCTTGAAAGGCTTCCAAGTTGCTGATGAGGTGATCATTTAATTCACTGATTTTATGTTTATCAAAGACTGTCACTGAATGTCTTGTTATATTTGAACTTTCAATTAATGACAGATTAAGAAAAACTGGAAAATGATCTGATAAATCATGAAGTAGTATTCCTGAATTGTTAAAGACATTAACATCATTGATAAATATATTATCCAAAAGGGCATCTGATTCATTACAAATCCTGGTTGCTTTTGAGATGGTTGGGAAAAATCCATAAGAATTGAACAAATTCATAAAATTAAGTGTAGGTTTATCAGAGTGATATTCCAAAAGATTGTAATTGAAGTCCCCTGCTATGACACATGTACATTTGGTGTCTTCCAATGAGTCAAGTATTTTTTCCAAATAGTCCATAAATATAGTGTGGCTCAGACTTGGAGGTCTATACATTTCCCCTACTAGGAATCATTTCGCTGGTACACCCAACTTCATTTTGATTTCCAGAAAACTTGTCTCAAAATGATCACTCTCCAGGTCTTTTCTTTCCCTAGCCTCATATCTATTACTTACATATATTGCTGTACCTCCACCTTCACCTTCTTTTCTACTAGTTGAAAAAAAAGAGATTATAATTTTTTAGACTAAAGTATTGTTCTAAATCTTTCTTCAACCATGTCTCTGATACACAAATAACTGACCAATCAACTTTAGAGCTTGCTAGAAAATTAACAACTTCATCAAATTTATTCTTCAGGGATCTTGCATTGATATGAAGTACTGAGAATCCAGCATTACAGTTAAGTGGTTGAGGTAGGGTATAATATGTACATTGTGACAATATAAGTTCATGAGGAGGGTACTTATCATTCAAATCATTCCCTAGTAATTCCAATGTAGCTCCCTCAAGTTTGAACCTGCTCATTACTCAGATAAAGAGCCAATTGGAAATGGTGATTATATCCGGAAATGTAAAACTTGGAATAATAATTGTGCATGGACATTGAACTGGGAACACACAAAAGAGGGACCATGAATGATCGGAAAGCAAAATGGAAAAAGGAAGTTAGGGAGGTAAAGTTCACACCATCAAGAAGCATAGTTTGAAAAATAAACCTAGATAGTTGTATGCCGAGATGAGATGATAGAGGAGCAAGGATTCTATTGCAAGTGAAAGGAACACTTGCCAATACCATGTGTGGGAAGTTATCAAACATCCCTGCAGCAGTAAACTTTTAGCAACACCAGTTGTCTGTGATACCAGTTGTCTGTGATACCTTAAAGCCGTCCTCCGCCGACTTGATACTTTAGAAAATGGGAAAGACCAAATAGTTTGCATCCTTGGAGAAAATTAATCCCTCATGAACCATACCAACGCGGAAGTATAACCAAGCCCTCAGGCGATCAACCAGATCAGCCGTTTGGTGAACAATCTGGCCTACCAGATCTCAAGACTGGAACATACCGAACTGCAAAACTTTGAAACTTACATTTCACTTCAAAGCCAAATTGCCAAGGTGACTGAAAACGCCCGAGCCATCATTCAGCAGGCTAGCACTCAACTTTTGGAAGTCCAGATGCAACTCAGCTTTTTAGTTCATGGCGGCATCCTGTCTCGATCATTGGTAAAAACCAGCTCAACTACTTGGAATTCTTTCGAACATCAAAAATGCCTTACCTAATGGTAAAGCTTTACCCTACCGAACGAACAAACTCGAGGAGAACTACCGAATCATTCATGCCTCGCTGACAGTCGTGACATCCAACCCATACATGACGCTGTCAATCCCCATCGTAACCATTCCGGACCGCTTCAACGTGTTTGAAATCTTCAATACGAACCTACCAACCGCAACTTGTCTTTGGAAACGAAATTTGAAACAGGAAACGTGAAGTACTTTGCCATCATCAAAGACAACACCCGTTTTATGGAGATATCTGAAGATATCCGCATATGTCTGCAACAACAGCTACCCTTCTGCCACTTTCACAATGTAGAACAATTCACAGCGACGACAGCGTCCTGTGTAAAATCACTGTACCTACACGAAACCGACGAAATCAACATACGGTGCAAGGCACTTGTGTCCTTTAAAAGTACACCGACAGCTTTAGAAGTAGAACGAAACCTTCGGCTGATTACTTCAGGATCAACAGTGAACATTCAAATAGTTTGTGCCAATGGCACTTCAGAATTCACCACGACCACCCCTGCACAGTTGGTGCACTTGAAAAATGGCTGCTCAATGCGTTCTAAATATCTTCGAATCCCAACGGTCAGCTCAAAAAGGTCCCTGATGGACGTGAACCATATGAACTCCTTGCGCTCACAGCTGACCCAGTTGGTCGAGCTGACGGAGCAGACCATTTGAACTCAGCTACCTAGCCTTGACAGCGACTCCGAGACAGCAGCCCTGTCGATGTTACCCGACCTCGAGATTCCGATCTCCCGCCTCAGCTATCAACTGAAGACAACACGTGGACTCCGCTATCATACAGTGCTAGAACATTCGGCTTTGTTTATCCCAGTGGTATTGATGCTGTCGTGTATTGTCTTTTGCAACGAAAACAGAGCTCTGTCCCAACTTGTACCACAACGCAACCTTCAACCCTCCAACCCATCCCGCTCGGTGAAGACATCATCGTCATCCGAGCTGGCCATGAGTCAGCATCAAAACGACCTGACAATCGGGCGTTTTGACGCTGTTTGATTTGATGCATCAAATCGGGTCACCTTTGTCAAAATTTTATTATTTGCGTGGCTTGGCTTGTCATTGTTATGGATCGCTGTGACTGTGTTTAAATGCTCCAAAATGGGCATCAATGATGTTTTGGACATTGCTAATGATGCAATACAGATGCCAGATCCGACATTTAACCTCAGGTCACCTATATCGCAGCACTTTATCAGGTCAGTTACCTGTTCCAGTTTCCGGAACCGGGGCGCCCGCCCGACTGCTCCGTCGGACAGCTCGGCGCAATCGGCTTCGCGAAGAAAGGAGTGAAGTACATGAATAAAGTATGGAAACGCTTAGGTACACAATAGGCGGTTTCACGCGTGCACTAGCGGGAAGTAATCGTCATGACATCCCAATGGCGGGGTCAGGGCATAATAATTACGTTGATCTGAAAGCTTTTAGTCTGTAGATTGGACCAATTTATGATATCAATAAACAAACAGAGTAGGTTCAGTTACCTAATACGACAATTTTTGGGACTAGTAACAGCTTGTTTATGCACAAACCCTGAAAATGTACACCCACATCCGCGCCTGGGACGTCATCTAGTCGGAAATCTGGAAGTCAGACCAAGCGAGCCTGACTTCGGAAGTAAACTCGATGACAACAGCGGTTTGTCGAATTCAGCGGTCTTCAAATGCCAAATTTTCCGAGCACTTGACCGCTCTGATCAATATCGCCAGCCAGCTTCAACTGCAGTAAGTGATTGGCCCTTTATGATAGCTGGGACGAATCATAATCCACGTTTCAAAATATGACGTCATTATTTGTGCTCTGATTGCATCATTTACGGCTGAAATATGTCGGGCGAGCCAATAAACAAGTTTGTCTCAGATGCGCATATTTTGGATGTATTGCGGTTTTTTGGGTGCTGTAAACAATTCATGCTTTGCTCTTTCTTGCGTGTATGATATTCAAAGACAAGGATCAATTGCCCTCCCCCCACAGTAGGGGTTATTCAGGTAGGAGTACAGCAACATTTAAAAACTGAGCCACGTATGGTGCGGTACAGCGGATGCCATTACAACTGTAAACAACCCGCTTGTAAAGTGGAGATAATTTAATATTTTCGGGAGCGTCAAGAGGGAATCGTAGCATCTGGAAATGATGTATTTCAATATTTATTCATAATACAGGTACTTCACAGCCATAAAATAAAACGTATAAGGAAAAATATTCATCCGCAGGATATATACTACCACTTTCTCCCTAATATTGTATATTTGCAGGTAATCCAACGGCAAATTTATTTTATATCCGACAACTCCTACCTCCCGGCCATGGTGCCAAATGCGGCCAGATTGGCTAGTTGCTTCCGTGAATTGAGCGCCTTTTTCAAACAGTGCCACAATTTGAATATGTTGGTTGAGTTTAATATTGAATTTATTACTTCATAGTTAAAACTTCTTGAACATTCCATATATACAGATAAAGTACATATATTTCAATGATATGCCCTTCATACTAGACGAAGTCATCGACATTGCATCTCGGTGCTTATTGGCCGTCGTGAAAAGGGCTAATGACAAACAGTAGTGCATTTATGACAACATTCCAGTTGACCAAGATTGGTTCCATTAACCTGTCATGAACTTGACCTGACTTGACCTCGGTGACCTAACATGACCTTGAAACTATATAGCATATCAATATACATCAAACAAGTGGCTAGTGTTGCCAAGAACACTTCCATTTTGCGGAAATACGGGAAGCGCATCAGCGCCGATTTTTGTGGCCTGGCGCTACCAATTTTTCTTACTTCAACGGCCGCGAATTTGAAATTTTTTCGACCGATTTCCATTTTATTGCTTTAAACGACGCGCCGGTCCTTTCTAAGCAGGTACACAAAATGGTGTATATCGACCAGTAAAATCTGGAGTTATGTACAAAAAAACGGAGGGGTAGGCGGATTTCGCCCCCCTCCAGTGCGCGTGTTAAAGAACCCCTAGACTAACCCGCGTAGGACTTTGTGTTTGCAATAGGAGCTCGTTTCATATTTGTTGTTGTATCGTGGGTGCTTGTTGATTTGTGTGTGATTATAGGAGACCGTGATTTGTCTGAGTGTGGCTCAGAATTAACGTGAAAATTTAATTCCATCCACGGACCTTGCGATGTGTTGTAACATAGCTTATATTGTAAATACTGGAACCCCGTAAACCAGCCGACGTACCGCCCCACTGTAATGCGAGCCGTAACGGTCCTTCCGGCGGCCGACGCTGTCGCCACCGAGGTACTGCTGACCTAATCACTCTTGAGACAATGCCGGGCCGATGGCCCGCGGTCTGCTGCGGAGAAGCAGCTGGCCGGCCGCCACGTCCCCGCCGAACTACCCCCGATGTATCAGACCGGTCTGGACTGTTGAGCGACGCTGGTCTGCGGATGGCTGCTGCGCGTCTCTGTTGAGTGACTGACGAGTAACGCGTGAATTTCGGGACTTAGAATACTTTCGGTTAGCGCCCTGTTTCTGAGAACTTTTGCCTGACCGCTGAATTCGTACGCTTACGCGAGCTGCCGTTTGACTGTTGACTGTTACGCCTACCTTAATATTACTTGCACAAATATAGTGCAAATCGACACGAACTTTGGAACTGGTTATCGCGGCGCGCGGTCCTTCTAGACTATCTCACGTGCCAAGAAAAGGACTATCCTACAGTAGCGCAATGGCGAGAATCACTGGCGTATTTGTGTTTCCGGAATTCGAGAAAGGAGAAGTTTATCTGGAAGTGACACCTGTAAACAAAATGCTGAAAATTGGTGATAGGAAGCAAAGCGTACCCTCCCTACATAACATAAGGGGAACTCAATATTTTAGATCTATTGTTCGGAGAGGAGAACATATACCCAGGGAATGGGAGTTCAGCAATGGTGGATGGTACCCGGGGAATGATGCTCTTGGAATGGTACCTGGAGTATAGTCCTCTGGGGATTGGGAATGGTACTGGAATAATGTTGCCCAGAGAATCGAGAATGATATCCAGGGAATGGGCAATGGTATAAAAATTGGGAATGGTAGCAGAAGGATGTACCCCTGGCGATTGCTCTGGCTATTGCGATTAATTTGAGCTTCCAATGATATCTTATTAAGTTATATCTCGAACAATTTTCATTTGTCGCTGTGCATCTTTGTTTTCTCAGCAGTTGGAGTCTTCAAATAGCAAACGTTATTACTAAAAAAGGCCGAGAAAGAGTTGGCTGGTTGTGTTTGTGTCTCATATCTGGTGGTGACTATCGGCCACAAACCGGCTACCGACACTGTGGCACCTCCGACGGCTGCAATTGGCCTGCGGTGATTGTGTCGGGAGTGTCTGCCGACAGCCGCAACTGACCTGCGGTGATTGTGACGAGAGTGTCCGCTGACGGCTGTAACTGGCCTGCGGTGATGGTGACGAGAGTGTCTGCTGACGGCTGTAACTGACCTGCGGTGATGGTGACGAGATTGGCTGCTGACGGCTGTAACTGACCTGCGGTGATGGTGTCGGGAGTGTCTGCCGACGGCGTACCCGATGCCGGCCGCCTCCAGCGCGATCCCTGCTCCGAGCACCTCCCCCAGCAGGAAGCCTCCCTGTTGCAGGCTGACCTCAAGGCCAGTCAGCACCAGCACCAGGGTCGCCAGTAACTGCATGGCTGCAGAGCCGACCCACACGTCACCAGAGGCTGCAGACAGAGGCTGCAGAGCCGACCCACACGACACCAGAGGCTGCAGACAGAGGCTGTAGAGCCGACCCACACGACACCAGAGGCTGCAGACAGAGGTTGTAGAGTCGACCCTCACGACACCAGAGGATGCAGACAGAGAATGTAGAGCCGACCCACACGACACCAGAGGATGCAGACAGACGCTGTAGAGCCGACCCACACGACACCAGAGGCTGCAGACAGAGGCTGTAGAGCCGACACTCACGAAATCAGAGGATGCAGACAGAGGCTGTAGAGTCGACCCACACGACACCAAAGGATGCAGACAGGTGCTGTAGAGCCGACCCACACGACACCAGAGGATGCAGACAGAGGCTGTAGAGCCGACCCACACGTCACCAAACGCTGCAGACAGAGGCTGCAGAGCCGACCCACAAGTCACCAGAGGATGCAGACAGAGGCTGTTGAGCCGGCCCACACGACACCAGAGGATGCAGACAGAGGCTGCAGAGCCTACCCATAAGTCACCAGAGGCTATAGAGCCGACCCACACGTCACCAGAGGCTGCAGACAGAAGCTGCAGAGCCGACCCACAAGTCACCAAAGGCTGCAGATAGAGACCCCAGAGCCGGCCCACACGACACCAGAGGATGCAGACAGAGGCTGTAGAGTCGACCCACACGTCACCAAACGCTGCAGACAGAGTCTGCTGAGCCGGCCCACACGACACCAGAGGATGCAGACAGAGGCTGTAGAGTCGGCCCACACGACACCAGAGGATGCAGACAGAGGCTGCAGAGCCGACCCACACGTCACCAAACGCTGCAGACAGAGGCTGCAGAGCCGACCCTCACGACACCAGAGGATGCAGACAGAGGCTGTAGAGCCGACCCACACGTCACCGGAGGCTGTAGAGCCGACCCAGACGTCACAAAAGGCTGCAGACAGAGGCTGTAGAGTCGGCACACACGACACCAGAGGTCAAGGCCTCCTCGAAGGAATTTACACCAGGTGTGATTTCTTGCTCATTCCTAATTAGCCCAATATGGCATTGTACACAACAGCAGACGCGATCATACGGCGATGATGAGCAGGCACTACGTTCTGAAGGAAAATAGAATGTGCTCTTCAAGAGCGCTAGTTCAAGTTTCGCACTTGTTATCCATGAACATACGTAGAAAGCATCCAAGAACAACGTGAAATTCTGAACACAACACAATCTACTTTTTATATTACCTACTCATTGTAGCGTATCGTGTATTCTTCAATCTTCTCAGACCAGCCACACTACTGCACGTTTGCACCGCTAGATGGCTACCGGTCTCGTCGGTAGTGACCATCACACTCATATTTCGAATAAAGTAAATCTCATGGCTACTCAGATACCAGGTCCCCAAAATCCTCATCACCACCCGGGTCCCGCCGGCTCGAGTCTCAGATACCAGGTCCCCAAAATCCTCATCACCGCCCGGGTCCGGCCGGCTCGAGTCTCAGATACCAGGTCCCCAAAATCCTCATCACCGCCCGGGTCCCGCCGGCTCGAGTCTCTGATACCAGCTCCTCAAAATCCTCATCACCGCCCGGGTCCCGCCGGCTCGAATTTTTAATATCCTCAAAATCCTCATCACCGCCCGGGTCCCGCCGGCTCGAGTCTCTGATACCAGCTCCTCAAAATCCTCATCACCGCCCGGGTCCCGCCGGCTCGAGTCTCTGATACCAGCTCCTCAAAATCCTCATCACCGCCCGGGTCCCGCCGGCTCGAGTCTCTGGCACGCTGATAGATGTATCCGATAGTTGAAGTTAAACCCCTTCGGGCCGCGTCCTCCCTCGCAACTAACACGATTTTTAGTCCCTTATTTATATAAATAAGGGACTAAATATGTATGTAAATAACCTTAATAACATAAATAACCTTATTTATGTTTATAAATATAAATAAGTTCGCACCGATGCCGACGGAGCCATCACCACTACCTGCTCCATAACATGTTTACATGATTATTCCAATCTCTTGTTAACACCTATTCATCGTGTGAGCACACTACAGCATAGCACACGGACCATCAGCCAGCCAGCTGTCACAGTGCATCGCTGGCTCAAAATAAGTAAGCATCTTCCTCGATAGTTTTAGTCTTCCTCTCGCTCGCATGTGTTACAGCCTGCATTCGTCGACGGAAAATCCTCAGTGGCCGTACATCAGGTTCGTAAAAAATGGCTACACACATCGCGTAAGGTGAGAAAGATAAATAGTGTGGGAAGCAGCGCGGGCTCTATACAGCACCCATCGACACACATTTCGACAGGTTGAGCGGCTGCCACTGACTGGGATCCGTGCCGGGTGCAGCACGGGCTGATGACGAAGCTGAACTGTACGCCGTCGCGGCACCAGACAGACAGACAGATAGACAGACAGACGCAGGACCGGGCGGCAGGCGCCGGCGGCCGGCGCCTGGCTGTAGACACTGGACAGGCCCCGGACTGGGCGGCGAGCGCCGGCGGCCGGCGCTTGGCTGTAGACACTGAACAGGCTCTGGAATGCGCGGTGGGGGCGGCTGGTGACTGCTGAGGCGGCCCGATCGACACAGGAGCTGATTACGAGCGTCCCCATGTGCAGCAACATCGATGGCGACGCCACGGGCACATGTGGCAGGCATTGAGAACCGAAGGCGGTCGCACTGTGCGTGCAGCCAGCCGGCGCAGACAGGCCACCCGCGCCACTGTACCCGATGTTCATGCTCAGTAGGTGCGCCATGGCCTCACACCAGCGGACCTGCTCGGCGATCCTGCCGCGCATAGGCGGCGCGTCCAGGATGCGCGGCAACGTCGGCCTGTGCGATGACTCCCCGGTGCGCTGGCACCCCAGTGAGAACACGGTACCTATAGCGTTGTCTCTGAACGGTAGAACTTCTAGACGAACCCTCTCTTCTCTCATGTTTGCGGGTTCTGGAGCCGATTATGCCTCGTCTTCCTGGCTAGATACTTGTCCACTGTTGGGCGTGGATAGAATGACGCAGTTCCCGCTCTGTTGATGCCGATGGTCAATCTGTCGCTCACCGTGTCATTTGCCATACTCAGGCGGTGTGCTGACTTGATGCTGTTGTAGAGTGACACTGCTCGCTCTGTGGCCATACTGTGCGGTGTGACGCATATAAAGGCTGACAGTAGCCGCTTCAGCACGCCTGTAGCCGTGCTTTTCATGTTCTCACTTAGAGAGCTCGATGGCAGGCCACTGGTTGCAGACTTCACTAGCGAACTGCGCCACGCTCTCCTCGTCAAGCAGGCAGTTTGTGAGGTATGACCAAGATGCCCCCTGGATCCACCAATGCAACCGGCGCCCAGCAATTGCTCCAAGCATGGGCGTTGTTTTGTATTTTTTGAGTGGCAAGTCCTCCCTCACTGTTTGTTTTCCCCCAAATAATTCCAAGTTTGAACATGGGACCAGATCGGGTATTCACATCAAATCCATTTGGGCCTGCCCATTGTTTCGATGTATTGTGCCCGCCTTCCCCAATAATTTGCAGTAATCAACGCCCCTGGCTCCAGACCACTTCCAGTTTTGTGCACCTGGTGTCGCATTGGGGAGGAAAAACCGATCAACAATCCACCATGTTACCTATCTTGCCTTTTTACACATGCATCTAGCTTCATCTGTCTCTTCATCTTAGCAATATCGAAGAAAAGACAGCAAATGAATAGCTAGCTCTCGTCACTCGTGTCATGCTGCCATGCTCCCGTCGCCCTGCTCCTCCGTATTGTGCTTACACGTCTAGAAGGTCGTGTTTTGTGATGCCACCATTAATAGACCGAATTGCTGGCTTTCTAGCATGCATTTTTCACCGAAATATTTGACATTTGAGCCTTCCTAGTCATTTTGACCTCAATATAAGTGCTGCCGACTTGCCACCAGTTATTATTCTTGAAAACAATGCACCGTTCCAAGGAAAAAATCACTTCCGCTACCAGAACCATAATGAGGACGACATTGGTTGTTTCCTCCATTGAAGCTCCTTTGACTAGGTTGGATTTTTCGCTCCACTAGGTGGGATTTCACGGCACTAGGTGAGACGAATCCCACCGAGTTAGTATGTTAGAGGAGGCCCTGTCAGAGGCTGCAGAGCCTACCCACATGTCATTAAAGGCTGCAGAGCCTACCCACATGTCATTAAAGACTGCAGAGCCGACCCGCACGCTACCACAGGATGCAGAGCCGACCCACACGATACCAGAGGTTAGGAAAGGAGAACTGACACCAACACGTCACCTGAGGCTGCATAACTGACCCATACGTCACCAGACTGCAGAACTGACCCTCACGTCACCGGACTGCAGAACTGACCAACACATCACAGGAGGCTGCAGGCTGTAGAACTGACCCACAAGTCACCGGAGGATGCAGACCTGACCCACACATCACAGGAGGCTGCTGGCTGTAGAAATGACCCACAAGTCACCGGAGGATGCAGAACTGAACCACACGTCACCAGACTGCAGAACTGACCCTCACGTCACCAGACTGCAGAACTGATCAACACATCACCGGAGGATGCAGAACTGACCCACACGTCACCAGACTGCAGAACTGACCCTCACGTCACCAGACTGCAGAACTGATCAACACATCACCGGAGGATGCAGAACTGACCCACACGTCACCAGACTGCAGGGACTGATCCGCACGTCACCAGACTGCAGAACTGACCCTCATGTCACCAGACTGCAGAACTGATCAACACATCACCGGAGGATGCAGAACTGGTCCACATATTACCAGAGGTACATTTTAACTCGACTCTGTTTTATGCAGCTAAGTAAAAGCGTGTGGAATGTTTGATAGCGAGCACGTTTGACATGCTACTGGAAGTGACAGGCCGCGTTTTCCATTGCATTCCATTAGGTACATCTAACAATGGTTTCTGGCTGGCGTCTAACCTACCGACTGTACGCGGTCGATGAGGGAGAGAAGAGCTGCGCACCTGTACCACACACTGCGGCGACTTCTGGAGCGCCAGCCAATTTATAGCAGGTGCAGGTGCTGTGAGCTCAGCACCACCACCCAGCCGGCAGTTGTTTGAACACGTTTGGCGGCCAGACTGCCGGGGACGAGGCTGGCCTCCACGGAGTTTCCAGAAACGAGTACACACGCGAAGAAGCAACACCGTCCGAGGAGTGGCGATGTCATCAGAGCAGCGGCATCCGGGGTACGTGGACGGTGACGTCCATGTCCATCGACTCAGTGACTTTGTGTAATACCACCTGGTTGCGCCAGGGCGATGGCAGTGATGCTAGCAGATGGAGGAGGGGTTCAAGGGTCATTTGGAAGTGTGTCATGCTGTGCAGTGCCATGAACTCCACCATGCCCAGGGCTGATGTCGAATTTATCTGAAGCTGGTCTGGCTGGGAGTGGGGGTGAGTTCATTGTGTGGGAAATCGCGAGCCTGCTGTTGCTGCACACTCG
This sequence comes from Ashinkailepas kermadecensis, assembly GCA_034440615.1. NCBI lineage: Eukaryota > Metazoa > Arthropoda > Thecostraca > Neolepadidae > Ashinkailepas > Ashinkailepas kermadecensis. The sequence continues at coordinate 14,781 of JAOTOM010004109.1, forward strand.
GAGATGTGGTTATCCAGTGATGATGTGGAATGTACCCAGGTGACGCTGCCGTCAGATGGCGGTGTTGGACACTACTGGATATAGCACTCCGGCAATGGCTGTGCCAAGTGGTAAGCAAGGTACATTGACACAATTATTAGAAGGATTCACCAATACTAAAGCTGATGGATTTAAAGCACACTGCGGACGACGGCAAGGCCATAACGTCTAATCATAGGGTCTGAAAACATTGTATGTGCTCAACCAAACACGGGGGGTGTCTAGTTTGTGCGAAGAAGCAGGTGACCGGTTATAACTGAGCTGGTGCGGTTATATGCGATGTCATCTTCTCGTATGTCATATAGGCGGCAGAGGTGCTGGCCCAACCAAGCCCAGCAGCTGGCGTATGTGTGGCACTGGCACCGCTGGTAGAGTTTTGTCCTCAGACGTGGGATGGGCGGATCCAAGCCAACAGCTGGCGTGTGTGTGGCACTGGCACCGCTGGTGGAGTTCTGTCCTCAGACGTGGGATGGGCGGATCCAAGCCAACAACTGGCGTGTGTGTGGCACTGGCACCGCTGGTGGAGTTCTGTCCTCAAACGTGGGATGGGCGGATCCAAGCCAACAACTGGCGTGTGTGTGGCACTGGCACCGCTGGTGGAGTTCTGTCCTCAGACGTGGGATGGGCGGATCCAAGCCAACAGCTGGCGTGCATTAGGCTGCTTACAACGCAAATCTCGGTTCGGTACGATAAAGAACCGAGATGATGCGATGCTAGTATCATTTAGAAAGGGGTACTCAGTGCATCGAAATATGCGTCTAAGTTGATATAAATACAATATTGCAGATTGAAATATCTAAAAAAAAAACTAAAAATTTGAAAATATTGTCCCATTAAGCTGCTCAAAACAATCATTGTATCCGAAATTACCTACACTTATTACAGCATCCGCAGATGATGCCAGCTTTCTGGTAGCTTTCCTTCCAGAATCTCAGTCCTGGTCGCCGACCGGGACCAAAATGAAGCAATTGGTACTTTGATAGTAATGGGCAAAATTGTCAACCAATCACAGACAGCCGGTAACTGTAGTGGCAATTTCTATTGGTGGAAGCTCGTCATTCCACTCGGCCGTGTTTTGATGCGAAGACGCGCACTGACGGCGTCTAAGCGCGGTAATGCTCTTTACCCTAACTTATCAGCTTGAAATGATTGTATTTGGATGCAAATGGCTGGAAGCTATCTTCACATGAGGCGCATGCTAAATTTTGGCTCCCTGTCAACATTCCCAGACTGCAAGAGTGATTCACCAACAATCTACAGGTGTAGCTGGGCATGGCTGAGGTACGGAAGTATTTCTACAGCAGTAGATAAGGCCATTTCCGGGTTGAAATTGTCAATTAGTGATTTGTGGAATTTGTGGAAATTATATGTACAAGGGGACACCCTTCCAGCATGTTTTTAGCTTGCATGCCAAAGTGTAAAGCTATTCTTCAAAAGCTGGAAGTGGAAAACTAAGGAAATACAAAAATTAAGAAAAATGATGGGAAAATAGCGGAATGTAGGACTTCCAACAATATTGGGAGAACGGAGTGGGAAATTATTACAAGCTTTGTGCCATTTGTCATTGGAATCTTTGAATTATTGGACAAATATTGATGACCTACCTCCAGGTTCCATTGGTGTCTGGATAAGTTCGTATTTACCATAATATCACATCAGTTAGGCTGGTTAATGAATACATTTTCCATGGGTACCAGATGCATAGCTTATATCTCAAGTATGAGTGGAGCTTCTCTAAGATGATTCAGTGCTCAGGCAGCTTCAAACTCACTTTGATCTAGTGTGCGCCCAAAGACCTAATGATTAAGGGTGGAAATAATTCTGAAACTGAAGCCCACCCCCAGTCTTATAGGAAGGCCCACGCCTGACCTCACACTGAAAAAAGAACAGCAGGAATAAACATACTATCTCAAAAAGCACACCCTCTATGGGGGGATTTGAGAATAAACATGAAACAAGAAATGGGAATACACGTAGTAATCGGAGTATTCTTGGAGTGACAGTATTCCTCAAAAGGGCGTAAAAATAGTACGCAAGGAATAACACTACTCCTGGGATTGCAGTGGGAAATATTTGTATGCTTCATGGCATGGAAATACTCCCAAGAGGGAATAATTTTACTTCCGTCAAACAATCATGAGAGTAAATTAATCCAGAAGTGCTTTAAGCCATAAGCATTGTCAGAATCAGTGCAATTACATATTCTAGCTGAAAATATACATCTGTGAGGGAATATATTAATAACTTATGAAAAAAACGAGTTGAAGAATAATTTCACTACGTCGGTGGCATTTGGCAAGTTGAGTTTTGTGACGGGTATGCTGCGGCGAATCGTACGTCGGTGGCATTTGGCAAGTTGAGTTTTGTGACGGGTATGCTGCGGCGAATCGTACGTCGGTGGCATTTGGCAAGTTGAGTTTTGTGACGGGTATGCTGCGGCGAATCGTACGTCGGTGGCATTTGGCAAGTTGAGTTTTGTGACGGATATGTGATGAGTTTTGTGACGGGTATGCTGCGGCGAATCGTACGTCGGTGGCATTTGGCAAGTTGAGTTTTGTGACGGGTATGCTGCGGCGAATCGTACGTCGGTGGCATTTGGCAAGTTGAGTTTTGTGACGGATATGTGATGAGTTTTGTGACGGGTATGAGTTGAGTTTTGTGACGGATATGCTGCGGCGAATCGTACGTCGCGTCACCAAACGCTTACGCAGCAGCATAAAGCAATAAAAGGGTACGCTTTGATCTGTATTAGCCATCTCCGATGTGTCATCTTATGCACAGTGCACAAATTCACATTTACAACCTAATCACAAACCCGTCCCTCCGGTGCGAATGTTGCTAAAGCGTGACACAAATAAACTAATCACGGCATTGAGTATATATATATATATATATATATATATATATATATATATATGCCATTCTGGAAAATAGCTGGGATACGCTTCCGGCATATTCGCAAGGCATGGCCGGAAACATGGCCGACATGGCTGGCAGCTGTCTTCGATTCCTGCTACGGGCGGTGAGGTTTCTTCGCAGGGCGAAAGATTCTGAAAACAGACGCCCAGCTTCCCCTGTCTGGTTGTCCGCTTGAGAGCGGCGCTAACCTGGGCTGCACGGATGTTGAAATCGACTTTCCAGCCTAGAAGCTCGGGCGCACGACATCACCCTCCCGACGTGTTGAGTGTTTTGCATACTTTTTGTCCCTCTCATCCAGCATCACGTCAGATGGTAATTGCTTCCTCGAGGTTTCGAATGAGTTCTTGAGCTGCAATTGCGATTCATTTTCCGAAGGCATACCTAAAAATGGAACTAAATTGCATATAATGCTTTACCTACATGCTAAGATGATTGCATGTAGTGAACTTGAGATTAGTCTGAGCATTGGAGGGAAGGCAAGCATTATTTAATGCTTGCCTATTCCGAAAATTTACAAAAAAGCGCAATATTTCACAAACAAATTGCGGAAGTCAGGAACCCGGTATGCCTTTGGGAAAGGGATGTCACTTTGCATACGCTGAGGGTGCACCCCCTCCCCCCCCAACGAGCCTGAAGCTTATCTAATGGGCCTATGGAGCCGCCCTTTCAGAATGCTTGAGTGCAACCCCCCTCCCCCACCGATCAACGAGTTTTTCAGCCGATGGTACCCCTCACCAAAAACAAATACTAAGAAAAGTTTATTTGGCCCCCAATTAATTTCGCAAAATGATGCTCATGCTTTAACAGTTATACACCAGTTCATACGGACATTCCACAACGATGACACATAGACATACGATCAAATTGCAGGCGAATGGAAAACAAAACTTATAATTAACAGAATTTCTTGCAAAGTAGCTGTTGTATGTTGTCAAGAACATGAACGAGTTAGGCACTCCAGGTCTGTTCGTGAAGAAGGTGCTGAAGAAGGTGCTGTTTAGGAACGCAAGGCAGCGATGATGAATGCATCATCGCATAAAAAACTGCTTAAAAACATCTGCTTAAAATAATACCGTATGTTGTTCCTGAGCAATGTATGCCGTGTTTCCCGTGCAGCAATGTGGGTTAAATACTAAATTCCTCCAGACTTCAAGTTCTTCAAATCCACAGCATGCCAGAAAGCATTACTTGTCAGATCCCGATGGAATTATGAAATATATCAAATTCATACATGTAATTACTTAAATAGTGGCCTCTTCTATGGTACTGTCCTTTCCAGCAAGCACCCATCGGTGCATACAATATTCGAATATTTTATGATTATCGCCTGTACCATGCAGTTGTATCACTCCGCTTCAGGAAAGCTGTCATGGAAGTAAAATCGTAGTTTTGGAGGCAGATTAATGCCTAATCGAATCTTGAACAGCAAAAAGCGTGCAATTTATCAGAAAGGTAAACTCAATTATGTTAATCATTACCCATAATCGTTTTATACTCAACCATGTCATTCATTACACATATCAATTGGGAAAGGAAATGCCATGTGAGGTCAATGGTGAACTCACAAATCAAATGTATTATTCACGAGTTGGCAGATTCCGTCATTTTCATTGCACAGGCCTGCCTACTATGACATGGAAGGCTGACGCACTAATCAATACGAGCCCGAAAATGTATTAGAAAAACAGCTTACTATGATTGGGACGTGACGAACGAATACAGGGTATCCACGATAGTTCATGACGAACGAATACAAGGTATCCACGATAGTTCGTGACAAACGAATACAGGGTATGCACGATAGTTCGTGACGAACGAATGCAGGGTATCCACGATAGTTGGCATGTCTCAAGCGGTATCCATGATAGTTCGCAGGTCTCAAGCGGTATCCACGATAGTTCGCATGTCTCAAACGGTATCCACGATAGTTCGCATGTCTCAAGCGGTATCCACGATGGTTCGCATGTCTCAAGCGGTTGGTTCATAATCCAGATTCATCACATATTGCCGCAGAGGACCTGAGAGGACACCGGGATCGAAGATGAGCTGGGACTTGCAAAGAAGATCGTGTGGTCTCCAGCAACAATCGTTGTTATTATATTTTTGATGGAGGTATTTGGGTACTTTTACGAGACATCCGAATGCTGGGTCCATTTCGCGTCGCTACCATCTCACGCCGGTTGGTCGCGGGTGGACTCGGTAATCCTTCCGGTTGTGGGATTGGAACCCCCGATCTTACGATCAAGAGTTCAACTCCCTACCGATTGAGCTACCGCGGTCTCAAATGGGTTTTCGAGAAAATAAACCGTGTCAGCAATGAATGAACTGAGACTATCTAAAAGCGTGCCAAAATGGTGGGCTCCACAGCCAAGCTGGAGTCATTGAACACGATTACAAATGTGCACTGCTTTTGCTTTGATCACTTAAGTTTCATAATAAAGGAATCATTATTATGTTAGATTTGCATACAATTTCAAGATACTATTTTGTTTTTGATGCTGTGAGGAAATCACAAAGTTGTTGTTCCGAGACGATCAGACATAAATACATCACTATGCTTTGGTATAAAAAGCTGACTGTGAACCGAATTCAACAGGTATATAACTTGACTACCACAGGTCCATAGCTAATTTTTTGAATGAGGACAAAAATAGGCACAGTATACATTTTCCTTTCCATCCCTGGATGTGGGTGAACCACTTTGTATAATAATGAGCATGTGCATGATACTTGCAACCACAGTAATGCCCGAAATTATAAATGAAGACTGCCTAATTATACATCCAGAAGTACCATGTCCACACTCCTCGTAGAAGCCAGTCAGTTCAGTATTTGGCAAGTGGGATGCCCTGGATGGGTGTCTTTTCTGAGTCAGGGTAGTACCACTTCCATGGTAGGATTGGGGCACATCCTTTGTGCCCCTTCTGGATATGTGGGTGGATTCACCTCACAACATTTTATCTGGATTGATTAAGCAAACTCACGAGAGAAAAAAACTGACTCATGAGTCAGTTCTTGATCTAAGTGGTCAAGTTTGAGTCAAGTAGTAGAGAGAGCAAAAATGTGTCAGGGATGTTTATTGTTGTATTTCAATTATTTTGATGCTCTTTTCTTGGAGAAATGATTTTTTTTTCCAAGACAACAAAATTTGCCTGAATTGCTTACATCCCGAAGTTTTCACTTCCAAAAGAAAATGATATGAAGTTCACTTAAATAGCATCAGAAAACACAAAAAGCTTTTCTGATAAAAAATTTGTCGAATGTTTTATTATGCATATGCACCATTTTGCTCCCTATGTACTATACACAATTGAGTACATTTTTTTAATTAACTTTTTTTTAAAACTTTACTCGAAGTTCTTGCTGGCGTGGCTTTATGCACCAGGGTCCTATTGCTGAGCAGAGCTTGTTGCGTGATCCCTGGCCCCACCACCCGATCCATGAATTCCAGTTCTCCGGCATAATTTTGACCGAAAGCTTAACGTGCCGTCAATGCACCACCGACACGGCCGCCCGGTAGCTGGTCCCCGACCTTATCGGGCCAGCTGCCAACTGACACTCCCAGCCGGGGGCTAAATGCGAGAGGGCGATGCGACTCGAACCCTGTGTTGCCAGGACAGGGGAGACCAATGCAGGTCAGCGCTCTAGCCAGCTGAGCTACCGGGGCGGCCATTTGCAGCTTAAGTTACCTTTTGAATTCTTGGAATCTCTTTTGTCAATGCAGTGTTTATGAATGTCGTTAACATGATGCAACCACTCGTTTCCCCTACAAATGCATACTTTTCAGTTAGGAGGAAAAATAACATCGGCACTGACATGGAATCCACTCTCAACACCGTGACGAGTTCTTGGCCCCTGGTAAATACACCTGGTTAAGTTTTTTTTGGTGATACGCACATGACCGATGTACTACGCAAGCAGACGTACACGTGTATGTTTCGTACTGTGGTATGTGATGTGGGGAACTCTGCGATACGTCCGGTGGATGCGAGTGGCTGTGAGCTTTACTTGCTTTGGCTTTTACAAGATATTGGTGACCTATGCATTAGCACTCACACTGGAACTTGGTGGGGGGGGGGGGGGGGCAAATCCGCCTACTCATCCGGTTTTCGTAAATATCTCCCGAGTTTACTGATCGATATACGTCATTTTGTGTGTACCTTCCTCAGATGTCCGGCGCGTCGTTTAAAGTAAGAAAAACGAAAATTGGCCAAAAATTATCAAGTTAGAGGCCATCAAAGCCAAAACATTTCGCAACGCCAGACTAGAAAAATGGGCGCTGGTGCGCTTCCCGTATACCAGCAAAAGGCAAGTATCCTTGGCAATGCTTAAACAACAAAAAAATGCTAGAGACTTGTTTGAAATATATTGTTATCCTATGTAGTTTAACACGCGCACTGGATGGGGGGGGGGGGGGCGAAATCCGCCCACCACTCCGGTTTTTCGTACATAACTACAGATTTTACCGGTCGATATACGCCATTTTTTCGTACCTGCTTAGAAATGACCGGCGCGTCGTTTAAAGTAAGAAAAATGGAAAACGGCCGATTTTTTTTCTTTCGAGTTAGGGGCCGTTCAAATAAAAAAACATTCGTAGCGCCAGACCACAAAAATCGGCGCCGATGTGCTTCCTGTATATCCGCAAAAGGGAAGTGTTCTTGGCAACACTAGCGACTTGTTTGATGTATATTGATATGCTATATAGCTTCAAGGTCATGTTAGGGCACCGAGGTCAAGTCAGGTTAAGTTTATGACAGGTTAATGGAACCAAACTTGGTAAACTGGAATGTTGTCATAAATGCACTACTGTTTGTCATTTGTGCTGTTTATCATTGCATTTCCATACTTTATTCATGTACTTCACCCCTTTCTTCGCGGAGCCAGTTGCGCCGAGCTGCCCGACGGATCAGTCGGGCGGGCGGCCCGGCTCGGGTAACTGGAACAGGTAACTGACCCGATAAAGTGCTGCTATATAGGTGACCTGAGGTCAAATGTCTGGTCTAGCATCTGTATTGCATCATTAGTAATGTCCAAAACATCATTGATGCCCATTTTGGAGCATTTAAACACAATCACAGCGATCCATAACAATGACAAGCCAAGCCACGCAAAAAAAGAAAATTTTGACAAATGTGACCTCATTTGACCTTGAAGATATTGACCTAAGGTCATGAAATTTGCACAAAATAGAGTTTTCTACCGTACCCATTCACCCTACGAAATTCGTTCCTCCAGCTTTAATTGGAGCCGAGATCTTAGGGGGGGGAGGAGCGGAATCCGCCCCCCTCTCCAGTGCGCGTAATTTTCAGAGGCCCTCCAGGGCGCGTGTTAAAGGTCATGTTAGGTCACCGAGGTCACGTCAGGCCAAGTTTATGACAGATGAATGGACCAAACTTGATCATCCGGAAAGTTGTCATGAACACAAATGCCTGTCATGCGATTCATGCCATTTTGCACGTTACTCCCTACACGTCCTGAACACAACTGTTTTTGTCATTGTGAACATAAACGTTTCCATATTTCATTCGTGTACTTCAGCCCTTTCTTCGTGAAGCCGATTGCGCCGGGCCGCCCTCCCGACCAGTCGGGCGGGTGGCCCGGTTACGGTAACTGGAACCGGTAACTGACCTTATGAAGTGCTGATATATAAGTGGCCTGAGGTCAAATGTCACGTCTATCATCTTTATTGCACCATTAGCCACGTTAAAAACATCACTGAGGCCCACTTTGGAGCATTTAAACACAATCGCAGCGATTTATAACAATGTCAAGCCAAACCACGCAAAACGAGCAAAATGAAACATCTTTGACCTCATTTGAATTTGACGATATTTACCTAAGGCCATGAAATTTGCACACTGTAGATTTCACCACCGTACACATCGACCCTGAACATTTTGTTACTCTAGCTTTCATAGGAGCCGATATCTTAGGGAGGCGGAATCCGACCCTTTCCATTGCCCGTAGTTTTCAGAGGGCCTCCAGAGCGCGTGTTAATGTGAAAAAGAAGTGCACTGATTTGTTCGACGAATTATTGTGCCTTTATTTGGACGCTGTTTTAACTGTACCCGATATGCGAATGCCATTCCTGAACTGAAGATGGTTTGTTGCCGAAAGCTTCTCATTTTACTTTAGGTCATTTCGATCATAAATTTGAATAATACGTTCACATGTTGTCAACCAATTTTGTAAACATTGCATGGTTGTGAAATATAGCAATGTGCCGCCCAACGAATCAAGAAGCAAGACACGTCACCACTTCACCAAAGCAAAACAATTTCTGCTGGCAGTCTGCTACTTTCCTGGCCTCACACCTAAGCTATAGCCATTAAATGTAAGCTGACAATCACACAGAGAAGCGCTTTTAAAAACATTGATGACTTAGTTTTTAAATCACACCGAAGTATTAAAAGGTTTTCCATAGTCACTTGCAAATCCTTTTGCTAGAACAATCTGCTTCCAGAACGTTCAATCTCATCCCGGGTCCTTCCTCCTGCACATTCCGGCCCTCCATGTACTTCTGGAGGAGTCCCCTGGCGCGAGGGCGACAGTCTAACCTCACGGTGCTTGAGGAACTACCGCCCGAGTAAAGCTCGCTTAACACTGGCTACCGGGTCCTTTCTCCTGCATATGTCGGCCATCCATGCCCTCTTGGTGGAGTCCGCTGGCGCGAGAGCACAGTTTAACTTCACGATACTGGAGGGACTACCGCCAGAGTAAAGCTCGCTTCGTATTGGCTCCCGAGCTTCCCCAGGGTTGCATGAACTCGAGTGCCGCAAAAACAACGCCTTTTATCTGAGTCTGGGCTGTATCTGAGTTGCTTGAGTAGTCGCATTCCATTCAATTTGGCAGCCGGGAACATCTTGATGGGTTAGTGGAGCGTGGTCCCTGATTGGGAACCTTTCTTGCCCCCGGGAAGTGCCTGGCGGCCATCTAATTGTTGCAGGTAACTGCGGCTCTCGGCGACGGCACCGGCACCGGCACCGCCACCTGTCGGCCCCGCGTGCCCGGCCAACCTATTGTGCGACACGTACTGGAGCGCTTTGACGCCGACTGCACTGACCCGTGCTCCGTCTATTTTATCCGGAACTGTGAGCGACTGGAGTCTTTTGGAGGTGCATTGCAACACATGACATTATTCTAAAAAAATAATGTTCGTGCTAAAGAACAGCAAAAAGACCTTCCTGTACAGCACGCTGTCTTCTGCAAGAAATATACATACTAGTAACTTCTGTTGAAATGCATGTTTTCATATTTTAACCACATTGGTGCTTCTTGTGTAAGAATATGGACCAGGTTCTTGAGCTCTTGTGCCATGTGGGCATATGCGGATGCATTCGCAATTTTGAACGTTAAGGCGACGCCGACGTGGATGTGGAGGGCGAATTGGGTGAACTCAAATGGAGTGACTAATCCCTACAAACCCGGCAAACTGTGTGTTGTGTTTTACGTGAAGTTCAACAACACTTCCTGAATGATGAGTTCTTGACTGGACCAGATCTGCTGAGGGGTTTGCAAAGCATACTTCTGCGTTTTCGTGAACAAAAAGTTGCGATGACAGCTGACATGAAGAAATCATCATCATATGCGAGTGATCGAACAAGATCAAGCTGATCTCAGGATTTCGTGGAGGGATCTCCATCCAGAAAGGGAACCGGAAGCATACCAAATAATGGTAGCAATTTTCGGATCGAAGTCCAGACCAGCGCCAGCCAACTACGTTCTTCGTAAGCGTTTGGAGGATTACAAGGATGAGACATCAATCAGTTAGGATGCTGCTGTCGCCATGTATCACAACTTTTTATATGGATGAAGATGATCGGTTTCCTGGCTAAGGATGTATTTAGATTGACGAAGTGGATGAGCAACTCAAAGGATCTATTATCTGAGAATTCCGAAGCTCAACGCACCAAGGACGAACCATCCTCTGTCCAAACCAAGGAAATTCTGGGGATTTCATGGAGACCTCTGGACAACAATATAGGGGTCAGATTGGAGAATGCTGTGGTTCCGCTGACGAAATGAGATGTGGTTCAAGGGGCAGCTAGCATGGGTGTAACCACTGGGGGGGGAGCATGTCCCCCACACCCAAATATCTGAAAAGTGGCGATTTGTCCCTCTCATTTTTTCCGTGTCCCCCAAGCCTCAGCTACCTGAGAATGATCGTCGCAAAATTATACTTAATCATTTATAAAGTGAAAATATATATGCAAGAGAATCACCAAAAATACTAGAAGCCGATCTAGCCAATCAACGGACTTCACAGGCTATCTGTCGTCACAAAATGTCCGAATTGTAAATCAGCAAACGTTAGAAATTTCTGCTTCCAGACCATTCTTAAATAACATGAACCTTGACCATCAGTTGTGTTTTCGCTTGGATGGAAAAGTGTGCGTTGCGAGGCAACACATTTGCATTATCGCAGGACTTTATAGTCTTAGGTTGCATTCCCCTGCGCATATATTGATATATCTGGAACAAACGTGATTCTGGGTGTCCTTGGGTGTCTTCAAGACCATTGAGGGAAGTCATGGGCAGCCTTAAGGATGTATGTCAAGTTAACGTCGTATTCGTATTCGTATTCAGCGACGAGTTCGTCAGAGGCGTATTTGTATTGGCATCGGCATTCAGCGACTGGTTTATGATCGTTGGATTAAATTACCACAAATGCCTCTGCTTGCACTGAACACGCTGGAAGCAACTACATAGGTCTCACATTACCACTTTAGCGGTCAAGGTCCAACGTGAACCGTTTTATTCTTCTTCTAATGTCTACCCCTGTTTCGTATGCAGCAGCCTATCCTATTTGGGTACACGCACTATTACAAGGTCGATTGATATTGAGCTTTCCTATGGCCAGCTATTCAAAAGTTAGGACAGGCAGCTTAGGAACACCTCAGGATGCCAATACATATGTCATCTTTCTGCATACCTGTAGTTCATTACATCTGGTTGCATTTTTTGTTTTGCCTTTTTATTTGCGATAGGTCACTACCAGTTATAAGTAGAAGTAGCCCCAGGAGCACCTCAGCTAGGTAGCAAGCTAGTAACACCAAGGAATTCCTGGGGCCACAAAGTGAAATGTGTTATGAGGAGGAAAAGGGAGAAGTTGGATCCATGTATATACACATGCACAAGCACACCTACCTGCATATGCACACACATGAAACATGTAGACCCACACATACTTCACATACATAGACACATATGCACTCATACATCATTTATGCAAATATACAGACATACATATACACTGACATGCACATACATAAACATACACACATATGCATCCATACACATATTCACACATACACAGAGTCTGCATACATACACATGCACACGCCTGCATTTACATGCAATTAAGCATATAGCTACACATGCATCATCACATATGCATATACTTGTTGATCCAGCTTTACACACACATACTTATATTAACCACCTACATATAATTCCTCTGATTTTTGTAGTGTGTAATTGATCAAGATTAATTTTTTCTCGCCAGTTAGCTTGTGGTCAATAGGTCAATAGGTCAATAGGTCAATGAAATAAACTTTGATAACTTTTTTATATCTTCCTTCTTAATAGGTACATGATTACAGGAAGAAAATTTTGAACCAATAATACTATTTCAAGTTGTTGGTGGTATAAATGATATGGAATGAAGTCTATAAGATTTTGATGAAAAAGGTACATGGAAATGATCAAAATGGTTACATGGTTTCTTCGGTTGTCTCCCATTTTTATTCGTTTTCACCCAAACCTGCCCAAATCTGGTATCAAGCAATAGCCTGTGGTGAACCATTGTGCAACATTTCATACCGGTACATGTCAAGGTCAACCTTCTAGGTCAAAGGTTAGTTTGGTTTATTAGATGGCGATAATGAAGCGATATCGACCGAACGCAAGGTTCGGTTGCTATCGCTTCAATTTCCATCAAATGGGCGTCATTCGACGTGGCTAGTTATGCGGTATCAGAAAGTTAAGCAATCGAATTCTTTTTCAAGGGCACAGACCAAGCTGATCATCCGGTCCGCTCAATTTTGTTTTCGTTTTCGCTCAAACCCATCCAAATCTGGTATCAAGCAATAACCAGTGGTGAACACTCGAGTAACATTTCAAACCGGGACATGTCAGGGTCAAAGGTTTGATTGAGTTCTTCGATGGCCTCACATTTCGTCACTATGGCTTCAATTTGCAGAAAATGGATGTCATTCGACGTCGCTTTTCATGCGGCATCAGAAAGTTGATAATTCGAAATCATCTTGACGAGTCAAAATTCAAGCTGATTTCTTCCGTCGCCTCACATTTGTTTCCGTTTTTCATTTTCCCCCCAAGCCTACCCAGATCCACTATCAAGCGATAGCCCATGGTGAACCCTCGAGTAACATTTTGAAACCGGGATATATCAAGGTCAAACCTTAAGGTCAAAGGCTAGTTTGAATTCTTCGAAGTTCTCGCGATTTGTCGCTATGAGTTCAACTTGCACGAAGTGGGTGTCATTCGACGTGACTTGTGCCGTATTATAATGTTATCAAATCAAACCAATTTGAAAGGTCAAAGGTCAAACCGATTTCTTTGGTCGTCTCGTATTTTTTTCTTCGCCCTAACCAATCCACATCTGGTATCAAACAATAGTCCGTGGTACACCTCAAGTAACATTTCAAACCGGAACATGTCAATGTCAAACCACAAGATCGAAGGTTAACTTAAATTGCTCGAAGTCCTCGCGCCTCGTCGCTATGTCTTCAATTTTCATCAAGTGGGAGTCATTCGACGTGCCGTGAGGTACTCTAGCAAACTGTTCAGAAATCACATTTACTTTCAAAGTCAATGGTCGAGCTCATTTCGTCGGTCGTCCCGCGCTTCTTCGTTTTCTCCCAAAGCTACCCATGTTTGGCATAAAGAGATAGCCCGTGGACAACCCTCGAGCAACATTTCAACGCGGGACAGGTCAGGTCAAGCCTCAGGTCAAGGTTAGTTGTAATTTTTCAAAGTCCTCGCATTTCGTCGCTTTGGCTTCAATTTGCATTCTGTGGGCGTCATTCGACGTGGCTTGCCGTACGATATCAGAATGTTGAGATATCCAAATAATTTCAAATATGTCGAAGGTCCGCTGTGTGTACAATGATTGAGTGTAATAGGAATAAGAGGATCAAATCTGTTTTTGTTTGCAGCCGTTGTGATAGCAGACACTCATATCCTATATGACTAGGAGTTCCCAACAAAAATTCGTCATAACCTGTTCGGACGGCGCTCTCATCGCTGGTTTTGAATTTACACCCACACATTGCTGTTCTTGACATGTAAAATGTTTTGTTTTTTCCGATTGTCCGCTTTCCTCTCAATGGTTCAACGGAAGTTGTCAAATTTGGAAGAGAAGCCACACGTCCATGCGCACAATTCTATAACCAGCCGGAGTTCATAACCACAAGAGATCAATGTTGTAATCAGGGGTGGATCCAGGAGTTGTCATGGGGCACTTGTCTGGATGAGCACCATTTCTTTGGAGCGGCGCCTCTGCGGAAGCACGTGGAGGGACGCCTCCGGCTCCAAATTCGAGGGGGTGGGATGCACTAGGCCCTTCCCGAAGGGGCGCCTTTCCTTCCAAGGGGGTGCCTGTTCTTCCATAGGGGGTGCTTTGTTCTTCCAAAGGGGCGTTTCTGGCTGAAGAGTTCGGGCGGGTACACTGGAACTTTTTCAGAGGGGCGCCTTTTCCCGGCCTGAGGGACGCCACCTTCCACCAGGGGGCACATGTCCTCAGTGCCACACCCTTTATCCGCCCTGGTTGTCATTGCATCGAAATGTGTCTCCGTAAAACAGGAAAGCATGGGAAAGGTAAGCAACGAAAGCAGTATGTCCATATTTACTACAATAAAACCATCGTCCAACATATTATGTTGTTCCTGCTACAAGAGGCCAACGTTTAGCATACTTACAGCATGGCTCTATGGTGATGTGAAATGGGGCCCAGCACATACGACATGAAGCTAGATGTTCATAGGCAGTGATAATGAGTGAAACTTGCTAATTTGGCGGAACGTTTTGTCCGCAAAATATAATTTTTAACAATGGAAAATCTACAAACCAGATATTGAAAAAGAGGGGGCTGAATTCCTAGGATTTTTTTTTTTTTTTGGGGGGGGGGGTCGGGGCTACCCCTCTATCCTGTCCAAGCTTACCGCGTTCCTGGTTTGTCCACCCAATATCGAAACCCTGTTTACACCCATGGCAGCTAGAATATTCGACCCATTATGTATTGTCGACCCATTCTCAATTCAGGCCAAGGTTCTCGTCCAAAGCCTTTGAGTCCAGAACTACGCCTGGGATGAGGAGCCTCGAGGGCATAAGCTACGGGTCTGTCTAGAGTGGCACGACGCCCTCCATCACCTAGAGAAGCGAACTACAAGATCTCTATAAGGCACTCTGTGGACCAGTGCAGTCGCCAGGAACTACACGTGTGTTGTTATAGCTTCCAGGACGCCATTGAAGCCGTAGCATATGCGTGTACACGAGGTCTGTTTCAGCGAAGGAACGGAGCTCTTGCAGCTTTGTCATGACGAAAATTAGGGTGGCACCTCTGAAGCAACTCTCAATCGTGCGGTTGGAACTACCAGCTGCCATTTTGGCAACAATATTGGCCTCTGCACTCCAAAAGGAACTGATAAACAAGCCTGTCGCTGTCGTGTTTTGCACCGATAACACAATAATACCACAGTATATTCGAAATGGCATCCGCCGGTTTAACACGCTCGTCACCAATCGTGTTGCCGAAGTGCGCGACCAGACTTCTCCCGACCAGTGGAGACACATCCCCAGTGGAGACACATCCCCAGTCACCTGAATTCAGTTGACTGTTGCGTGATGTCTCGGTGGCCGAGCTTGTGTTAAATCACCGCTGGTTGCAGGGTCACGAATTCCTGTCGAAATCTGAGGAAAGCTGGCTCAACCAAATCTCCACTGAACCACTGACAGCAGATGATCACGGTCACCAGCGTCTTCCAGCAGATGATCACGAGGTCACCAGCGTCTTCGTAGTTCGGCAGAAAGTATCCACGAATAACTCAGCACTGCCTGAGCCAGAAAGTTTTCCATCGTGGATAAGATGCAAAAGGGTGGCCCCATGGGTGTTTAGATTTGTAAGAAACGTTTCAAGTCGCAGAGCGTCAGATATAATATATCATATATGATATCTAGTCACGTCGCAGTGGATCCCTACCAGTAAACGAAATCAGGGAAGCAGAAACCAGGATCATGCTCGACTGCCTGACGCGACACTTCTCCAGTCTTGTTCCGCTTCAAGGGCCAAGCTCGTGCGATGCTGACTATGTGTATGTGTAAGTAAAAAACCTTGTGACGCGATGAATGTCTCATCACACAGCGATAGATGCAATGGGCGCCTGATTACAAACATTGTGGGCGTTTGATGTTCACGCTGCATGGCCAGCGTTCGACCTTGATAATCGGTGTTCGTACAACCAAACACAGGGGTGGTTGGAGGTGATGTTATGTTCGGAGATTTGCCTGGTTTACTTTCTTTCAGAAGTGATGAAGCAAAGAAGAAACTCGTATTATGTTGTTTACGTTGTGTTGTCACATACGAGCGGGCTAGCTGCATGGCCATCATTCTTGTGAACACTCTGCATGTTTCTACCATCGAACGACTTGTGGCACCGCTTTTCAGTACGTAATGTTGCCATGCTGATTCGGCGAAATGCAGTGTGTTTCTATTTCTGATGCATGTGGATAGCGGATAACGTCTGACGCATATGACACCGCATGTGGATCATGCGCCGTCACAGTGGATGACGCCGCATAACCTATGTTTGGTGCATATTCTTTGGCTACCTCGCCCCACCATTTGTGTGTGTGTAGTCATTCCAGAGACTCCATGTTGAAGACGAGGTGTCCGACAGTACACGAAACACATTGATCCTCTCGCAACGGGGACGAGTAGTCTAGGGGTAAGATGCTCGTCTCACAATCGAAAGGTTGTGGGTTCGAGTCTCACCTGTCGCTACTCTTCGCCCGCGACCAATCGGCGTGAGAGATTGGCGACGCTACATGACTCAACGGTCGACGTGTCGTAAAACCAATAATCAACCGATCCTCTCGCAATCTGTGCATTGGAAACCTAGCCGGGACACTGATGGTGACAGTACACATTCGACAGTCCAGTGGAGCCTGACTGCACACATCAGCGCTTGACACACATTCAGCAGCCCAGTGGAGCCTGACTACACATATCAGCGCTCGACACACATTCGGCAGCCCAGTGGAGCCGGACTGCACACATCAGCGCTCGACACAGATTCGGCAGCCCAGTGGAGCCTGACTACACATATCAGCGCTCGACACACATTCGGCAGCCCAGTGGAGCCGGACTGCACACATCAGCGCTCGACACACATTCGGCAGCCCAGTGGAGCCTGACTGCACATATCAGAGTTGCGCCGGCGACCGGATGGTCATGATGTCACTGCTTAGTTGTTGTCATTTCCTGTCCGCTTCGCTGTCAGAGGGCGCTCTGCGGCATCGCTCTGCCCACGCCCCGACGGCCGCCTGGAGGTGTATTGTGCACCGCTGCTGTACATCCGGTACGCCAGGAGGCCCAGCACTACCATCTCCAGCACGGTCACGATGTTCTGGATGACTGTCGACAGGCGCCAGATGTGTCACACATGATACCACCGTGCTCTGTATAATGATACGGAAGCACTGTCACAGGCGCCAGATGTGTCGCATATGATACCACCGTGCTCTGCGCAATGATACGGAAGCACTGTCACAGGCGCCAGATGTGTCGCATATGATACCACCGTGCTCTGCGCAATGATACGGAAGCACTGCCACAAGGCGCCGGATGTGTAATGATACCACGTCTGGCAATGATAGTGCCACAGGCGCCAGATGTGTCACACATGATACCACCCTGCTCTGTATAATGATACGGAAGCACTGCCACAGGCGCCAGATGTGTCACACGTGATACCACCGTGCTCTGCGCAATGATACGGAAGCACTGTCACAGGCGCCAGATGTGTCACATATGATACCACCGTGCTCTGCGCAATGATACGGAAGCACTGCCACAGGCGCCAGATGTGTCACATATGATACCACCGTGCTCTGTATAATGATACGGAAGCACTGTCACAGGCGCCAGATGTGTCACACATGATACCACCGTGCTCTGTATAATGATACGGAAGCACTGCCACAGGCGCCAGATGTGTCACACATGATACCACCGTGCTCTGTATAATGATACGGAAGCACTGTCACAGGCGCCAGATGTGTCACACATGATACCACCGTGCTCTGTATAATGATATGAAATCACTGTTGCAGGCTCCAGATGTGTCGCACGCGATATCACCGTGCTTTGTGTAATGGAACGGAAAAATGCTGGTGTTGTCAAATAGTGCACAATACTGCTGCCATGTATTAGGTACTGACGTGGTACGCACGATATAGCGACGTTATACACATTTGGCACTCACATGCTCCAAACACCTTGGACGACATCGATGCCGTACAGGAGACGCCGCCATTGTTGATGGCGATGCCGAAGATCAGCTCCTGTATCTTCACGACCATCAGCGTGAATCTCATTAGTCCTGCCTTGGCCTGCGAGCATAAGCGTAAACACAGGAGAGAGGGGAGGGACATCCCCCACTTCTTTCGAATCTTTACCATTTATCTATTGGCATTGACTGGAAATAATTACCTAAGAAGCGGCTCTGGTTTCCTACTCCTTAGACCGCATCTACGCCCATGCCTACGAACGCACGAGCGATTAGGATATGTCATCACGGAGCGCATGTGCCAGAATTGCAGGAATTGTGTGATGCGGTATTAGGATATGTCATCACGGAGCGCATGTGCCAGAGTTGCAGGAATTAGGATATGTCATCACGGAGCGCATGTGCCAGAGTTGCAGGAATTGGGATATGTCATCACGGAAGCGCATGTGCCAGAGTTGCAGGAATTGGGATATGTCATCACGGAGCGCATGTGCCAGAGTTGCAGGAATTGTGTGATGCGGTATTAGGATATGTCATCACGGAGCGCATGTGCCAGAGTTGCAGGAATTGTGTGATGCGGTATTCATACAATGGACCAAACATATATTAAACTATGCGTCTCAACTAACAAATGTGGAGCATATTTTAAGGGAATTTCTGTATTTTTGAAATTCAAATTTATCTTATGTATTGAAGAAGTAAAGACATCAATTACAATTTTCGTGACCATAGCAACGATCGAGAATTTCTAAAATTGAATAAGCTTTGGGTGCAATGCTTGCTCTAAAAATGTTAGATGGCTTCTATTCTATAAAGCCAACTAAACGAGCAAATTACGTAGCCTGTCTTTCGTGGTATCTACTTTGCAATGCTCCATTACTCTCCCAATCGCATTTTACAAAACCACATCACCGCAAAATGCACGAAACGAAACCTCTACATACTGAATACTAGTGTGATGATGTACCGAATGAAACCTCTGCATACTGAATACTAGTGTGATGATGTACCGAATGAAACCTCTGCATACTGAATACTAGTGTGATGATGTACCGAATGAAACCTCTGCATACTGAATACTAGTGTGATGATGTACCGAATGAAACATCTGCATACTGAATACTAGTGTGATGATGTACCGAATGAAACCTCTGCATACTGAATACCAGTGTGATGATGTACCGAATGAAACCTCTGCATACTGAATACCAGTGTGATGATGTACCGAATGAAACCTCTGCATACTGAATACCAGTGTGATGATGTACCGAATGAAACCTCTGCGTACTGAATACCAGTGTGATGATGTACCGAATGAAACCTCTGCATACTGAATACCAGTGTGATGATGTACCGAATGAAACCTCTGCATACTGAATACCAGTGTGATGATGTACCGAATGAAACCTCTGCATACTGAATACCAGTGTGATGATGTACCGAATGGCGGCTGGACGTGTGCTGAAATCTTGCAGCAGCATCAAAGTCAAATGTGAATGGAAAATGCCGCTGCAGCCAATTTATAAATTCGTTACAAGGCACAGGCACTTGATGGCTGGGCGGCTTGTCTTGTGTCCAGCCGGGGCTTACCCGGTAGTGGTGGTGAGGAGGGTGATCACGCGTGGCCCTGATGAACATGCTCAGGCCGTACATAGCCGACATGAACGACGCCACGTTGAAGATCGTGAAGCAGACGAAGATGACCGTCGGCGTTGTCTGATAACATAAATCGGCGATGAAAACCAACTGACGTCACTGCAGAGAATAGGTGGTTGTCATTGGCATCAACATCATGCAAACTAAAGGAATATTTTAGTTGTAGAGCTCAGGAAAAGACTGGGAAGTTCGGGGAACTTCGAATAGCAACAGAATGGAACGACCGGTGAGTATTGGGGGAGATATTAGCCGTTTGCCCATTTTGTTCGAAAAACCACCCTTGTTGTATGAACTGGACAGCTTTTGGACGAGGCTCCTCCTTTATATATGACCAAACATTGAATACCTGTATCGTCGGCACTATCAATTCTGAACCGACCTAAACCCGCAAAACCCGCTTTGTTTAATGTCAACGGCGCCCAATCTGCGTAGCTATTCGCATGAACTAGCACACAGGATCAAGGAGTTTGGGATAGCTTCGTGGAGCTTAGGATAACATTATGGTGCAAATGGAATGAAAAAGTAGAGTTCATGGACCTTCGAGCAGGATGGAATTGAAGGGAAGGGCGTCCACCACGATAAGACATCGAAAGACTGGGTTTGGATGGAAAGGTTAGGGCTTGAGAACAGTTCCGTCCAATGCTCATACGACACTCATAGACATACATGCGATCATTTGTGCGATCATTGCGATCCAATACATACATGCGACCATTTGTTACATGTCAGATAATCTAAGAATTCATTTTTTCATCTGATGTCCTGACATATTGTCCAGGTACTGACTTGGTATTGCCCAGGTACTGACCTGGTATTGTCCAGGTACTGACCTGGTATTGTCCAGGTACTGACCTGGTATTGTCCAGGTACTGACCTGGTATTGTCCAGGTACTGATCTGTTCTTTTTCAGGTACTGGTTTGGTATTGTTCAGGCACTGACCTGATATTGTCCAGATACTGACCTCGTATTGTCCAGGTACTGACCTGGTATTGTTAAGTTACTGACTCGGTATTATTCAAGCATTGACATGGTACTGTCCAGGTACTGACCTGGTATTGTCCAGGTACTGGCCAGGTATTGTTCAGTTGCTGAACTAGCCCGACGCCGGTATTCTAAATCTGCTTTTCTTCAGGTATCAAAAGGTAGTGCTAGAGGAGATAAGATGTTTTTTCTTTTAAATATAAAACAGTGTCACTGGGGTTAGGTAATCTAAATGATTAGCTTCAATCACAAGAAAACTAACACGTGTGATTAATTTATGTATCAAAGGTCAATCAAAGGTCAGGTAACTTATGCGTATTTTACACAATGCTACCTGAGACAGAATGCTGTTGTTCCTCGTCAAATGATACCTGAATTTCGTTTCAGCGCTGACTAAATCGTACAACATGGGATTGGATGATAAACGAAAGACCTGATATGACCTAACCTGGTGCAAGCTGACCTGATTTGACCTTTCAATTCAATCAATTACTCAAGCAATCAATCAATTAATCAATAATCAATAATCAATCAATTATTCCCAAGCAGTGCACATATAGGCGAAGGCTGAAGAGATCGGTTTTTCAATTTGTGCATTGCCCCATCGTGAGCTGGGGTCAGGTCACGAAGTCAGAAGCTGGACAGTTTACAAAGATGCTCATCAGCTCTTCTTGGAACACGATAGTATGCTTCGAAGGTGACGTTCCTGAGATATTCAAGCTTGAACGTACTTGACGTGGCCATTTGGCATGACTTGACCTGACCGTAACAGTTCCGCATATTAAAACGAAGTTAGTTTCGGACCCCCTCTTTTCAACGCTCCCATGTATCCTGGGATCCGAGCTCTGAGCGGTTCCCAAACATTTTGTCAGCGCGCTGTTTAGACGCGACGGGTCGCCGTGACGCCGGCCAACCGTGAGATGTTGTGACTTGTCAGCACATTCCGCCACGGCTCGGTCGGCCGAGACTGCCATTGACACCTGCAGCACCCTGGTACCAGGTCATGCAAGTGTGGGGCAGGGCCCGGTTGGAAGTACTCTAGACCAATCGCAGTCCACCTAGTGTGGTGCGTCTGCGTCATTATGTTCTCGACCTATGACGATCTACCGCGTCACTGTCTAATGTCATTGGTGCGCTCTACCAATCATGATTTACCATGTAGAGTAGCCAGCCCTGGCTAGCGGGCAGCAGGTCCCGGGCCGGGGAGTCGCTCTGGAACAGTCGATGCGGGCGGACGTACGTGAGAGACAGAGGTGAGAGGCATAGTTGGATTGTTGAGGCTAGTGAGATGTAGCTTGCTACAAGATGTGGACGCCGGAATTTTGGTGACTGGGTTGGACGGTTGTCAGCCACTGTCAGTCGTGATTGCCTGTTGATTTGGAGATACGGACGATTAATTTTGGTATCGCTGTTGAACTCTTGATACTGCCGAATACTGCCACCATTTCAAACTGCCACTGCTTGGTTCACTAATCAACCCGACCAATACAAGGGCCGTAACAGCTTGTGAATTTGAAGAACAGCTCGTGAACTTGAGAACAGGAGAGGGAGAGAAACTGCTGGAATTGAGAACCACTTATCGCCTTAACGAGGAAAATCTAGACTATCACTACCAGGCAAACAGAGACTTGCCTACAATATCAGTGAGATTCAAATATGTTGCTTGCATGGTTCTGTTGGAAGGACCAGACACACACGCACATTCACACGCACAGAGGGAAAGAGAAATGGGAAAGAGAAATGGGAAAGAGAAATGGGAAAGAGAAATGGGAAAGAGAAATTGGAAAGAGAAATGGGAAAGAGAAATGGGAAAGAGAAATGGGAAAGAGAAATTGGAAAGAGAAATTGGAAAGAGAAATTGGAAAGAGAAAGAGAAATGGGAAAGAGAAATGGGAAAGAGAAATGGGAAAGAGGAATGGGAAAGAGAAATGGGAAAGAGAAATGGGAAAGAGAAATGGGAAAGAGAAACGGGAAAGAGAAACGGGAAAGAGAAACGGGAAAGAGAAACGGGAAAGAGAAACGGGAAAGAGAAACGGGAAAGAGAAACGGGAAAGAGAAACGGGAAAGAGAAACGGGAAAGAGAAACGGGAAAGAGAAACGGGAAAGAGAAACGGGAAAGAGAAACGGGAAAGAGAAACGGGAAAGAGAAACGGGAAGAGAAACGGGAAAGAGAAACGGGAAAGAGAAACGGGAAAGGGAAAAGAAGCGGGAAAGAGAAACGGGAAAGAGAAACGGAGGAAAGAGAAGCGGGAAAGAGAAACGGGAAAGAGAAACGGGAAAGAGAAACGGGAAAGAGAAACGGGAAAGAGAAACGGGAAAGAGAAACGGGAAAGAGAAACGGGAAAGAGAAACGGGAAAGAGAGCGAGAGAGCGATAGAGCGAGAGAGCGAGAGAGCGATAGAGCGATAGAGCGATAGAGCGATAGAGCGATAGAGCGATAGAGCGATAGAGCGAGAGAGCGATAGAGCGAGAGAGCGAGAGAGCGAGAGAGTATATATATAGAGTATATATATATATATATATATATATATATATATATATATATATATATATATATATATATATATATATATATATATATATATATTTGCCGCCCCGGTAGCTCAGTTGATTAGAGCGCTGGCCTGCTCTGTCTCCCCTGTCCTGGCAACGCAGGGTTCGAGTCGCTTCGCGCGCTCGCATTTAGCCCCCGGCTGGGAGGGTCAGTTGGCAGCTGGCCCGATAAGGCCGGGGACGAGCTACCGGGCGGCTGTGCCGATGCATTGACGGCACGTTAAACTTTCGGTCAAAATCCTGCCGTTGAACTGGAATCCATGGATCGGGTGGTGTGGCCAGGGTTCACGCAACAAGCTCTGCTTAGCAATAGGACCTTGGTTCATAAAGCCACCCGAACAAGAACTCGGATTAAATTTATTTAAAAAAAAAAAAAAAATATATATATATATATATAACAACATTTACGGTACATAATTACTGGGAAAATGTGAATTTAAAAAAAGGTATATGTGCTATATATATATATATATATATATATATATATATATATATATATATATATATATATACATTTCAAAAAAGTTATTCACATTTTCCAAGTAATTATGTACCGTAAATGTCACACACTGGGTTGGCCTATTCTGAGCTTTAGCGACCTTAGTATGGCTGGAAATGGAGAAATATGATGTGATATGAGCTATAGGTTATATTGACTTGCCAACGCATTTTCCCTGTTTCTAACATGAATAATGAAGGAGTTTCTTTCTAGTTTCTAAGTTTCTAAGTTTAAGTTCCTAACATGAAGGAAGTTAGTTTTCAAGCCTAATAATGACCTGACCTGACCTATCCTGTCTTAAAAGTTTTGCACTATGATCGCTATGAATGCATTCACCTATGATAATTCTTGCAAAACAATGTAGAAAGAACAACAGCTTTGTCCTTTTCTAATCATTACCAGGGACTTAAGTCAGGGTTCATATTTTGACGTAATAAGACCTCTGGCGACCACATTGTCAGTCCAAATGGACATTTAAGGTATGTTTCTGACCCTCCATGACCCAAACCTTTAAACGGTCTTCTGTATTTCATCCTAATATACGCAGATCGAAAGTTAGATGGGTGTCTTCAAGAGCCATCCCCCGTCCAGGCGAAGGTGGATCTGCTGGTCGGCCCGGAGAGGGCTAAGCCGACCTGGGGTGTTGTCTAGGCACTGACCTGACTCAAGGTATTGTCCAAGCACTGGGCTGACCTGGAGTGTTGTCTAGGCGGTGACCTGACCCAATGTATTGTCCAAAGCACTGGGCTGACCTAGGGTGTTGTCTAGGCACTGACCTGACTCAAGGTATTGTCCAAGCGCTGGGCCGTCCTGGGGTGTTGTCTAGGCGCTGACCTGACCCAATGTATTGTCCAAGCACTAGGCTGACCTGGGATGTTGTCAAAGCACTGACCTGACCCAAGGTTTTGTTCAAGCACTGGGCTGACCTGGGATGTTGTCAAAGCACTGATCTGACCCAAGGTATTGTTCAAGCACTGGGCTGATCTGGGGTTGTTATCCAGGCGGTGACCTGGCCCGAGGTATTGTCCAAGCACTGGGCTGACCTGGGGTTGTTATCTAGGCGGTGACCTGACCCGAGGTATTGTCCAAGCACTGGGCTGACCTGGGGTTGTTATCTAGGCGGTGACCTGACCCGAGGTATTGTCCAAGCACTGGGCTGACCTGGGGTTGTTATCTAGGCGCTGACCTGACCCGAGGTATTGCCTGAGCACTGGGCTGATCTGTAGTTTTGCATAGGCACTGATCTGACCAGGGTTACACTCCACTGTCCAGACACTGACTGACTTTGGATGTTGTCGAGACACTGACCTGACCCGAGGTATTGCCGGCTACTAACCTGACCTGGGATGTACACGCCAGCCGTGTACAGGTACAGCGTCACCACGAAGTAGGCAGTTTGCGTGAACTGCAGTTGGTAGACCAAAGTCTTCATCAGTCGCAGACCATACCTGCGCATATCGTGAAGGTTAACACGAAGAGCACAGGTGGCACGTGAACGTGTGGAGCTGGATGTGGCTCCGCTATTGGCGGGTTCCGGCGGTACAAGATGGTCCAGGTTCAGCAGGTTGGACCATGCTGCGCCTAGGGACTATGCTCAGACCGGCCCCGTTATGCAACCATTATCGAGAGCAAGAGTGTCGCCAGCGGTTGTTAGCTGTTACCACTTCACACGGTTACCACTTCACACGGTTATCTATGTCCCTTCCAAAGTTGGGAGGGACACATGGTCAGATAGTTCTGAAGGCCACATAGGGACCTGCGGCAGTTCCTGAGGGCTGTTTCGCAGTTGCATAGGGTCCTCTAACATCTTCAGAGGACTTTTCGATAATTACAGAGATCCCTGTGAAAGTTAAATGGGACCCTTCAACAATAATAACCATGTTGATCAGTAGGTCCATAACAGCAGGGAGAGGGGAAGGGGACAGGCTAGGCTAGTTTGTCTGCGAAACATCTGGTGGTATTTAGCAATTACCATCACTTCAACCAGCCTTGGCCATTTTGAGACTATGGGATGAAGAAAGCGGATGACGTGAGGTGGACAAGATATCTTGGATGCGGTTTAGGAGGGTCAGGATAAGTGGAATTATGTGATCATTCCTGTGCACGGAGGACCGAATTGATGCGAAAATGTGTGGTGAACTTGTTAGGAGATTGCAAGATGCAAACCTCTGAGTCCCTTTGATGCACAAGTGTGCAATATCTACATCCAATAACACGAACAGTGCAGTATCGTGCATTATCAAAGATGAACAATGCAAATATTTATACCCGGGGACAGCGAATGAACCCGAAATCTGTAGGTTACCTTATTCTCAACACGTTTTGATACTCAGAGTGCGGGTAGATCTTACTCGTGAGTATCGGGTAATTTTATCCGCACACGACCAACTTGCCGTTGCATTTAACCTTCCCAGCCGGATAACACCACCTAAAACTTTTTCATAGCCGCTATTTTTACACGATAACTGCGAGTTATTCTGGACCTGTCAGCCTTACCCGCAACACGTTTTTGTAGGGGAATTGCACACGCTTGCCGCGGGTTAATCTGCATTCTATCAGGTACCCTTACTCGCGACACGTTCTGACTCTCCGCACAAGAGTAAATTGTACACGTTGACCGTGAGTTAACCCGCGCCTTTCGGGTACACTTGTCTACAACATGTTTAAAATCTGTATGCACTGGAAGCATATGTACCCCATGGAACACTCAAAATTTCCAAATAGCCTAGTCTAGGTGATCCCGCCATAGCATATCCTCTTATTTGGATTCACAGAGGGAAAACGTGTGACTAAGTTACCTCCTCGTATACAAACTGAGCTGCAGTAATATCCAAAACAGAAGGCCCAGCCTACTGGCACAGGAGGCCTTTGCCGACACAGAAGGGCCTTCCCAAATGAGGTCCTTTGTTAGGAGATCCCTATCAATTTTATCCCTCCCTTAGAATCAATCAATTCCCCCGTGCATGGCCCTTAAATCGTGGCTTGCAGATGCAATTCATCAATTTGGATAGCCCATTGTTGAAGAATTGTTGCAATTTTATTGAATATGACATGGCAAAACACAACGGATCCACAGGTCACCAACACGCTGGGAGGTCTCTCATTCGTTTCCACATCTTGCAGGACTAACTGAGCCAGCTATAACTTCATAAAGTCATCGAGTGTGGTGGCTTAATAAGAGCCACGGAGACCCATTTGTGCTAAGCCGGAAGGAAAGATACGATAAGACGAAAACAGTACTGAAACACCCTAATCAATACCATACCCCAGAGTTCTTAACCCTTCCCGTCTTTCCGGTCATATCCTCACTGTCTCTGGGGGTGGGGGTTGATACATACCCCCTCTAATCTTCAAACTAAGCGTCGCACGAAAACGAAAGAGGTGTCATCGGAAAGCGCTCGACGAGTAGGGCCAGACGCCACCCCAAAAATGTTATCCCCAAAAATTGACGTCACTAGGGGTCCTAGGTTTTGACGACTCACATCATGTTTTTGGCTCTGGGGAGTTCATTTTTGGGGAGATTTGAAAGGAAAAAATTTGGAATCAGAAAAGGAAGGTGAAATCGTCCATGGCCCTAACATTTATGACCACCGAATTTTTTTTTCTTCAAAATTTTGAGCTTTCAATTTTCTTTAATTTTAATTTTTCTAATGGGTAGAGCGAACCGAAAAACGTTGTTCGAAGTCAATTTGCTCTCATAAAAAATACTTACTTTAGCCAGAATCTTCTATTTTAGCCATAATAGGCAAATATGCAAAACCAATTAGTAATCAAAAACTGAAGAAAAAAATTGTCTGGTGCGTTTTGTTTTGTACCTAAAGATAGGCAAACGTTGAAAGTTTCATTAAAATATCTTTATCCGTTAAGGCGTGACGACTGGTTGAACTTTTCTGGAGGTGACCTCACTTGACCTTGACTAACTCGTTGACCCTAGACGACCTGACTTCAAAATTTTGACACAACATGCCAAATTGATATGGAAAAAGGTATGCCAAATTTCGGCGCGCTGCCGCGTGCTGTTCTTTCACTATCCGCGGAAAACCTTGACGGGGGGAGGGGCGCATATCAACCCCTCTCGAAACGGCGCGGGTTACCGAAATTATCTGTTCCATTAACCCCGTTCACAAGATCACGCAGTTGGCTGTTTTAAGGAACACTTCAAAAGTTAAGTGCAAACTGATGACTCTTTGGCATGTTGAAATGTGTAATGGGTAATGACAACAAACTAAGCATTCCACTTTTGTGGATTTCAACACAAATATCCTGCATTTACCGAAAATACAATCGTGGTACGAAACCCTGTAAGAGCCGCCAGTTACCAAGGCCATTGTTACGCACCTCGTGCCTGCGTTCGTGCAACATCCATTTATGCAATAAATATTAATAATTGACTTCATGTTGCTTGATTCCCATTTATTTACTAACATAAGAGAAAGTTCAGCAGCATATACGTTGACTTTTCGACGAGAGCAGATAAGCACAAACAAATCGAGAAAGGGGATAAAATTTCGCATGTTGCGTGATGTTCGAGTTTAATATTATAATGCTTTTTCCCAGAAGTGTTCAAGCTGCCACAAAATGTGCGAAATTATGCCTTCATCTGCTATGCATGCTGCGGAGGTTCGGTTAGTTAGCTATGCTACACAATTCCTCACACGAAACGAGGTACGAATGTTTGCCTGTCTCGCAATGCTTAAGCAAATAAAGTCAGATTACTCTCAGGGGTGTGTTAATTGGTCTCCAAACCTTCAGCATTTGTTCAGCGCAGGTGATAATAGTTTCACACACAGCGATGGAGCATGAGACAGCATGCAGTGAATACAAAAAGACTGAGTATAGCTAAGTGAGCGCCGGACATAATAGGAAACCATCCTCGCCTTGATGAATTAAAAGCAAGTTTTGTAATTCAGCGTCAAGAAGTGGCTGTCGTCGCTCGCTGGAAATATGTGGTGGCCACGGCAAAAAGAAGATCACACGGAAGTAGGTACACAATTGGTCGCAAAGAAGTAGGTGCACACTTGCGACCAATAGACCTAAGGTCTGGTGTCGACCCTACGCCACGTGTTCCCCACCTCTGGCGCTCCGATGGGTGAGGTAGTTCAACAGCTGGGAAGCGCTCTAAGGTCTGGTCTGGTCTAGATCTAGGTCTAAGGTCTGGTGTCGACCCTACGCTAGATGTTCCCAACCTCTGATGCTCCGAAAGACTTGAATGGAAAGTGATAGTGAAGTCAGTTTGTGCTTCATAAACACCACAGAGACAACCACGTTCGATATATCCATGCGAAGCATTATCTATGACGTATTGTTCCCACCTTTACGAGCCAATGCTGAAACGACTGACTCACTTCTGCAGGCGCACGTGAGGACAGCATGGGAAGCAGCAGCAGCACACCGGAGGACTGGCCAGAGGCAGGTGCGCGTCACCGACAGACATCAGCAGGCGAGTCTCGCCGCCAAAATACAGCAGGCACAAGTCGAAAAACTTGGCGATGCCGATGCTCATGTATCTGGGGAGAGTCGGGCACAACCAGGTACATGCACCGATAAGGAAGTTCCAAGAACGTCATCAAATGCATCACTACATAACGTAAAACAGCGCCTCTCAGGTGGAGTTCCACTTCGTATTCTGAGCGAAGTTGTGACGTCAGCATGTTCGGTGCAGGCGAGTAGCCGCGATGCCAGTTGCGAGATCTGGCATGACTTGCAGGACGCGGGCGGCACGAATGTGGCCAGAGTAAGCACTGAGCACCGCCAATCGTGGCTCGGCGGAAATGGCGCACCGGACATGCCGTCGCACCGAGCTGCTGTACTCACTGGTGCTGGTGGTGCTGACTGGCACTGGTGGTGTCCACTGGTGCTGGAAGTACCTACTGGTTCTGGAAGTACCCACTAGTGCTGGAGGTACCAACTGGTGGTACCTCCAGTGGTACTTACTGATGTTGTACCACTGGTGGTACTTACTGATGATGGTAGTGTTCACTGGTTCTGGTGGTACTCACTGGTGTTGGTGTTTGTGATACGTACTGACGTAGGTGACATTCATTGGTGCTGGTGGTACTCACTGGTGCTGGTGGTATTCACTGGTGCTTGTGATACCACCCTCACCATCACACTCACATAATGCCCACGCCGTTCAGGAAGGTGTCTGATGCTGGAACGATGAGGCTTCCCAAGCAGCAGAGGCACACGAACTGAAAACAGAATAACGGCTCTCGCAAGCATTTCGAGGTCCCCTAAAAACAGGTCAGGAGGTCATAAAGTCAAGACTTTTTCTCCCTTTCTTCTCACTTTCTCCCTTCATTCGCTTCATCCATTTTGCCGACCCAACAGAACAGTTAGCTGTTCTGACCTGCACTGGTCTCCCCTGTCCTGGAAAGACAGGACGCGAGTCGCTTCACGCGCTCGCATTCAGCCCCGTCTGAAACCGGGGCCAGATCGCACTAAAAACCGCTTTTAATTTAAACAATCAACTTTCAACTTGTTACTTCAGACAACAGATACATCTGTATAAATGAACAGTGCATTCGATGGTTGCATTCATTTTGACCGTCGACATCATCTTGTGGGTGCAATATGCTGTCAAATTCGGCCAATTCCGCAAGTTTAAAACCGGTTTCCGAGCTGAGCTGTAAACTAGCTGCGTTCATGAAACTGTAAGTTCTGATTTCTTGATGGCTTCACAAAAGTAAGCATAGCATGGGGCTGCTGGGTTCGTCTACTTGTGAAAACCATCGCAAATAAGATGTTAACGGAAAATTTCAGTTCCGTTCCGTACAATTAAGCATCAGAGAGTGATACGATCATTTATTTAAAACTTCCCGAAATATTGGTACAGTTATAAATAGAGTTCCGCCGAGTTCCGCGGATATTTTTGTACACAGCGATAACCTAAGGCCTTTAGATCGTGGATCCAAGGACCAAATTGGCGCACTATTGCGCTAAATCAATAAATTCCACTTGTAGTATGGATGTGCTGGAGCCGCGCGGCACCTCGGTCAGCTGACGGTCTTACGCGGTGGCCGTCCGCTGTCGCCCCGGTACGTGCCATTGGTGTCAAATTAGCGGAGAGCGAGGTTCTGACCAATATGTCAAGGATAGGTCGGGTGACGGTGACAGCCTTGTCACCCGATTTGTGCATGTGGAGCATCCAGGTCACTGACACACACCAGTGAGCTTCGTCAGTTTGAAGCCACTGGTAGAAAAGAGCATTATCTTCGTGGCGCTACATAGGTTTCGATAGCGTTGACATGAGTAATATCGTGGTTGGGTCAGGCGTGATTAAAAGTTCCCTGAGGCTGCTACTCCAGGAACCATGTTGAGAAGGTAACTCTTTGAATATATTGAACAGCATGAGGATATTATCAAGACGACAGTTGATAGCTTAATTCCGTTTTTGGACTGTAAAAGTGCAATTGAAACAGTGCAAAAAATGCCTGCATAATTTCCTAAGATACAAGCTGGTTGGAACCAGGTTGGACGGCACAGGGGACGATATGCTCGCAAGCACGAATATTGGCTGAATGGCACGTTGATGAACATATTCACAACAGTGCCAACGAGTGGGCCGTCCACGAGTGGGCCGTCCACGAGTGGGCCGTCCACGAGTGGGCCGTCCACGAGTGAGCCGTCCACTTCAGCGGGGCGGGGATGTCCTGTCGGTGAGTTCTCCGAACTGAAGTCGGCAGGCGTGAAGAGAAAGGCAACTTGATCTAATCTAACCAAATGCAGCAGATAAAGAGGCATATAGCGACATTAAAAAAGACTGGAGTGAACAAGACATTCTGGGAGCAAATGCATGTGCACGATGATCAGCTCGGCAGCGGTGGCGAAGGATCGTCGAACGACGGTAACACCGCAAGATGTGCGTTCCGGAACGAGGAGGCCTTTGCAGCGGTGACCGGTGTAGACAGACAGAGCTGCTCCATCGGATGGGCGTCATCCTGCAGACGATGTCGTCGGGATACGTCATCGATGTCGTCCGGATACGTCATCGATGTCGTCCGGATACGCCATCGATGTCGTCCGGATACCTCATCGATGTCGTCCGGATACCCCATCGATGTCGTCGGGATACGTCATCGATGTCGTCCGGATACGTCATCGATGTCGTCCGGATACGTCATCGATGTCGTCCGGATACGTCATCGATGTCGTCGGGATACGTCATCGATGTCGTCCGGATACCCCATCGATGTCGTCCGAATACGTCATCGATGTCGTCCGGATACGCCATCGATGTCGTCCGGATACCCCATCGATGTGTCCGGATACCCCATCGATGTCGTATACGTATCGATGTCGTCCGGATACGTTTCGGTGTCGTCCGGATACCCCATCGATGTCGTCCGAATACGTCATCGATGTCGTCCGGATACGCCATCGATGTCGTCCGGATACCCCATCGATGTCCTGGCATTCCAGGCGTACTGTACTGTGACAGCTGACTCACACGTGGAGCTATACTGGTGGTATCCCATGCCGGCAGCGTTTCACAAGGTATCGATACACAGAGCCGCCGTTGTAGACCCGCTGCTGCTCCCGGTTGGACTGCTGAGTGAGGAGGCCCAGGAGTCGAGGAGCAAAGACGTCCGTGTCTACCGACTGAAACACGCAATAAAAGTGCAGCCCCCCGGTCTGCACATCATGGCCGACCAATTCGGGTTCCTCCTTGTCACCAGTGACCCATTCATCAGCTCGTCCTCAGTCATCGAGCGCTGCAGAAGAGCCCAAAACAGAGTAAGCCTGGCAGAAGAGACGCTCGCCCCTCTCAAGGCAAACGTCACAGTTGTGCGCACAACGGATGTCACAGCCGTGACGTTCCATCGTACTCAGTTTAGAGCATTATCGACTCGGACTCTAGTGACGAGGACTAAGCTACACACACACACACACACACACAAAATAATATAAGTTTAATGTAGTGTCGGCGCGCTGGGTGGGATCAGTTTACAGGTAACGTGACTAGGTAGGTATGCAGGCCATGTGTGATTTGCATGTTCATATACATACTTGTGTGCACACATGCGTGCTAATGTTGACCTGCTATGTAACCCGAGTGATGTTGCACAATGTATGCGCAGTATAGATGCGGCCTTGCACGAATTTCCTGCTTATACAATATACAATATAAAATATAAATAATTATATAGATAGTTAAGATAATTTATTTCTACTAATAGTACTGCTGGGCCAGCTGTCCTAGCCAAGACTTGACAAGTACACAAATATTGTATTTACAGCCGCGATCAGCAGCTGAAGGAACCGACTTCCGGCGGTATATCAATTCACCAACAACCATAAATTACCCCCTCCCCCCCCCGATTTTCACGGGTTACCAGTACTCGGTACGCCAAAATGGACCACAGAATCGAACTTAGCGCACAAAGGAACCCCAGAAGACACTATTTTACCAATTTGGCAGGCGCCTCGAATTAATGCGATTTTGAAGGCGATCTGGCCCACTGTGGGCTGGGAGGATCAGTTGGCAACTGGCCCGACCAGGTCGGAGACAAGTCACCAGGGCGGCCGTGCCGGTGCACTGACAGCACGTTAAGCTCTCGCTCAAAATTCTGCCGTTGAACTGGAAGTCACAGATCGGGTGGTGGAGCCAGTGTTCACACAACAAGCTTCCCTGGTCCATAAAGCCACCTCAGGGGGAATTTTGGCATTTTGAGTTTAAGAAATCAAGAGATAAATCAGAGTGAGAAGTATAGACACCCATCGTGGTTGACAAGGGAAGTAAAACAATTGTTGGTGTCAAGGAACCAAGCATTAAACAGATATCCTAACTCTGAGGCTAACTTGGAGATATATGATAGCTAGAAACAAAGTTAGGTGTTTTAGGGCATATCCAAGACAGGCTGAACTTAAATTAGCTCGTGACTGTTTTGCAGTGAATGTTAAGATGAAGTTTCTACAGCTTCTACAGTTTCTATAAATTCAGCACAGCATTCTTTACCTTCTACAACTATCAGTCTACAATTGTTGTGTGGGGCCACTGGAGATAGACGGTGAAATACTAGTTGCGGATTGTGATATAGTAGAATCCTCAAGGAAGCAATTCTTGTCAGTTTTTACTAAGGAGAACTGAAGTGCATGTCAAAACATTGAATGTTATACTATTGCAGGGGATAAGTTAAAACATAAGTATTATCATGATGTGAATGATGTTTAACAAGATATGACTGTTGAAATGTATGTTGTCCAATAAGTTGTGGTATGTCGAGATGTGGGATGGCCGAATGAATTGCCGTGTCAAGCTCGATTGAGGCGGTGTGTTGCTTTGGGATAGTATTGTATTAATTATCCTAACTGCTGCACTGTTGAACACGACTAATTGTCGCCATTAGTTTGCTTATTATTGGCACAATAAAAGTGCGGGATTTGCAATGCTTGTCAAGAGAGGCTCTTGGATTTGTGATACAGAGCCATTGAACATTTGCCGCCCCGGTGGCTCAGTTGGCTAGAGTGCTAGCCTGCACTGGTCTCCCCTGTCCTGGTAACACAGGGTTCGAGCCGCTACGCGCGCTCGCATTTAGCCCCCGGCTGGGAGGGTCAGTTGGCAGCTGGCCCGATAAGGCCGGGGACGAGCTACCGGGCGGCCGTGTCGGTGGTGCATTGACGGCACGTTAAACTTTCGGTCAAAATTCTGCCGTTGAACTGGAATTCATGGATCGGGTGGTGTGGCCAGGGTTCACGCAACAAGCTCAGCTTAGCAATAGGACCCTGGCTCATAAAGCCACCCCAGCAAGAACTCGGATTAAAATTATTTATAATATAAAAACATATACCCGGGGTTTTTAATATCGTCAACGCGAGGTCCATAGCACTATTCACGTAGCCCAAAGTCGTTTCCCCAGACATCTGCAAAATGTCTGATAAGCTCTGGGGAGAAAGCAACCTTTCTACACATATTACCGTGTCTACCGCTTAACCCAACCTAGGCGAGTCGCGCGAGCGAGAGGGGACCAGTCGCTGATGGGGAGGAGCCGACCCGGTCAACGCCCTGAACTGTCACTGGCAGGCATCACCTATTGCAACACACCGCAAAGATAGGGTCTGGTCGTCGCACTCTACCCCAGACTTTCCCCACATGTGGCTCGGTTACATGGTACATGGATGTCACAATCCCATGACGACACAATACCCGCCGACCGGCGTCGCCACCCGGCACCCGATCTGGCTTAAGCATAACATAGCGCCGCGACAGCCGCAGCCAGTTACGTATGTACGTGCCATGACATACCGCCGCGACAGCCGCAGCCAGGTACGTCTGTACGTGCCATAACATACCGCCGGGACAGCCGCAGCCAGTTACGTATGTACGTGCCATAACATACCGCCGCGACAGCCGCAGCCAGTTACGTATGTACGTGCCATAGCATACCGCCGCGACAGCCGCAGCCAGTTACGTATGTACGTGCCATAACATACCGCCGCGACAGCCGCAGCCAGGTACGTCTGTACGTGCCATAACATACCGCCGCGACAGCCGCAGCCAGTTACGTATGTACGTGCCATAACATACCGCCGCGACAGCCGCAGCCAGTTACGTATGTACGTGCCATAACATACCGCCGCGACAGCCGCAGCCAGTTACGTATGTACGTGCCATAACATACCGCCGCGACAGCCGCAGCCAGTTACGTATGTACGTGCCAATACATACCGCCGCGACAGTCGCAGCCAGTTACGTATGTACGTGCCATAACATACCGCCGCGACAGCCGCAGCCAGTTACGTATGTACGTGCCATAACATACCGCCGCGACAGTCGCAGCCAGTTACGTATGTACGTGCCATAACATACCGCCGGGACAGCCGCAGCCAGTTACGTATATACGTGCCATAACATACCGCCGCGACAGCCGCAGCCAGTTACGTATGTACGTGTCGATGTCAGCGTTGGCAGGCGCCGGCCGACCGACGCCGATTCCGACAAGCCTGGACACATGGGAGCAGCCGTGATTAGGCTGGCAAACGCATTTCGAAAAAGGAATCAGAAGTTGACTTTGTTAGTAGATTGGCATAATGCAAATGTAGTATCAATTCTTTCATATAAAAAAGCAATGGAAACTCTGTGGGAAACTTCAGGCCGTCATCTTCACCTCACTATTTTGCGAAGTGTTGCAGAACTCGTCAAGGGGCGGGGATGGCTGAGTGGTTAAGGTGTTGAGTTCTGGGTACCAAAGGTCCCGGGTCCAACAATCGCACCACTCAGGACATTTCCCAATCCCGCGGCACACCGGCAAAACAGTGTGGGTGGCGCCATTAGCCGTGATCGTGCATAAAGTGCGTCGTGAAACACACAATAAGGGGACGAGTGGTCTAGGGGTAAGATGCTCGTCTCACAATCGAAAGGTTGTGGGTTCGAGTCTCACCTGTCGCTACTCTTCGCCCGCGACCAATCGGCGTGAGAGATTGGCGACGCTACATGACTCAACGGTCGACGTGTCGTAAAACCAATAACCAAACACACAATAAACAACCACAACAATAAACAGCAGCACTCGTCAAGAAGAATGTCCAAACTGATATTGATATGTATAACCTTTCAAAGGTTACTCAACATGACTTTCGATCTGGGGCATCTTGCTTAACTAATCTTCTGAAATTTATGGAGTATGCAATTGGGTAAACTGATTATAGATTATAGAAACACAACAGATGCGGTTTACTTACACAAGCAAAGCTTCTGATAAGGTTTTGTACAAGTGTCTAATTCATCAGATGAAGCAGCACGGTATTGATGGAAATGATCTAGGCTGGATTGGGGCATTGGAAAGATAAGTGAAACAGAAGGCTAAATTAATGTAAATCTGAACGGAGGGATGCTTTGAGTGGAATGCCACATGATTTCGTTCTATGTTCACTTCACTTCATCTTTGGGAACGAAAATTGAGGTAGGGCTGAGGAATATGGTGTCTAAGTTTACTAACGATATCAAGCTGGTAGGAATGGGAACAATAGTGATGAATATGGCAATATTCAACTAAACTTGAAGGAATTGAAAGTAGGCTGGTTGATGGCAGATGTCTTTTAGCGGTGATAAGTGTAAGGTCCAGCACCAATGGACACCACCAATGGCAGTCAGCACCACCAGCACCAGTGGACACCACCAGTTCCAGTCAGCACCACCAGCACCAGTGGACACCACCAGTGCCAGTCAGCACCACCAGCACCAGTGGACACCACCAGTTCCAGTCAGCACCACCAGCACCAGTGGACATCACCAGTGCCAGTCAGCACCACCAGCACCAGTGAGTACAGCAGCTCGGTGCGACGGCATGTCCGGTGCGCCATTTCCGCCGAGCCACGATTGGCGGTGCTCAGTGCTTACTCTGGCCACATTCGTGCCGCCCGCGTCCTGCAAGTCATGCCAGATCTCGCAACTGGCATCGCGGCTACACGCCTGCACCGAACATGCTGACGTCACAACTTCGCTCAGAATACGAAGTGGAACTCCACATGAGAGGCGCTGTTTTACGTTATGTAGTGATGCATTTGATGACGTTCTTGGAACTTCCTTATCGGTGCATGTAATCTGTTTGTGCCCGATTCTCCCCAGATATATGAGCATCGGCATCGCGAAATTGTTTGACTTGCCCGACACAACCGGGTCAAAAGTTCAGCTGGAGCTAGGTGAACAAATTACTGATGTCCAAGAATCCTACTTTTTAATGCTGAGCTGCGCAGTATGGAGATAGGGATCGGGTGAATAGGGTGGAAATGATGCCCGAAGGTTTATGGAATCATGCTTATAAATGGGAAATCATGCCTGTAAGTGTGTCGGGCGATAGATTCAGAAGCAATCTTCGGACATGTCATGCTGAAAAGATTGTCCACGGTAGCACAGTAGGGTAGACAGTTTCATTAGAACTCCGAATATTACATTGATTGGGGTGATTCGGTCTCTCTTTTTCTCTTCTTGTAGCATTTTCCCTTCATAGGCTTAATCCAGATGGGTCTGTGTTTTTCCTATTAGGTCATAAAACTTGATGAACCTAATGAACTAAATGAGCCTGGATCAAGGTTATTTCCTCCGGGCAGTGACACGGAACATGCGTAGCTTCGGTACGACTGAAGCGTGTGCTTGTATGCGCTTCTGGAGTTATTTGACCGCACTTAAAACGGATGAGGTACCGTCAGCTGCCGCACATCGATAGCCGACGACAGGTCATTGATGGAAGGGCATGGACGACCTACTACTGCTATGAGCCGAGCGGGGGATGCGAGGTATCCTCCTCCTGATGTATTGTGTACCTCCTGGTGAGTGTGTATGGACGGCGGCGAGATGTCCCGATACCTTCACCTATGCCACCATGGCAAGGTGACGGAGATGCTGAAAACATTGCCGATAAGGCAGCATAATGAGAGTCGATGAGTAAGCGAAAGACGAGTGGACGTCAGTGTGGATCGGCGGTGTGGGCAGAGGATCATAAGTACACACCAGCAGGCTCTCTCCAGCGACCGAGTGTCCTAGAGAAGCTACTTGACAGAACCTCCTCAGAGAGTTGTCTGATCACAGCTGCTTCTCGTGGCAGGGGCGGATCCACCAACCTAACGCAGCCCAACATAACCTAACATAACCTAACATAACCGAACCTGGGAAGACATACCCTCGGAGGGGCGCATTTGGCGGATAAATTATCTGGGCGCGGGGGAGGGGATTGGACTCGAGACCGAAGGGTTGTCTTCTCGTCCAAGAAGGGTGCCTTTTCCTTTTTAAAGTGCGTCTTGGGCTGGATAATCTGTTCAGCAGGGGTGGGGTACACTTTAACATTTCTGAAGTGGTGCTTTTCCCGACCGGAGGTGTGCCAACTTTCCATGGCGGGGGCACATGCCCTTAGTGCCCTCCCCCCCCTGTGCCCGACCACATTTGGTAAGCTTGTTGGATTTGGCTCACCACAGCTACCTCCGAGGGACCGATGCGGTCATGTCTAAAACCACAGGTGCTGCGCTCGGATAACATATTACTAGATTGTGCATCCGTATCTACCCACCCGTAACATAAAATATATCATATCAACACACCATTCACTGTTAAGGTGAAGAGGTTGGGTGAATGGAGTATGACTTGACGTTCTTCCAAGATATTTCTACGTAACTGTGTGAAGTAACCAGCTGCATATGACTAGTTATCCACATTCTAATTCTCATCTCCCATACATACCTACATGTGCATATATATATATATAATGATACGAAGTCCCGAGTGTAACATTGTCCATACTTTTAAACCTGGGGAGCTATGCACACTATAATAGTATTGCGAACGATGAGCAGACCTGCATGGGTCGGCATCGCATTACCTGGCCATAGACAATGCATTACCAACTACGTATGGTCGTCGTATTCACCAACACACACAAATGGGCACGATTTGGACAAGGATACCGTAATCTATTTTCCGCCTAAGGATTGAGAGAAATGTAGCTGAAAAATGCATTTTAAGATGAGTAAATTTGGAGCAAAATCAGATGACAATGGTACACTTATGAAGCTGTTGCACTGCAAATGTATGTAATAAATTTAAGTAGCTTATGCAACAGCAGGCGATCATCTTCTTGTAGCAGCGCGTTTATGGCTTGGTGTCTATGCTAGGTACTTATTATGGACAGGTAAGAGTCGTTAATGTTCGAGGTAGTGAGAAATAGAAGTAGAACGTTCAGTTCGATTCTATTTCCAACCAAAATCTGGGAGTTTTCAAGCTCGCCTCGATGCCTTCGTATTATTTCCCTGTGGCGATAATCTGGTCCAGCATTCACAACATGCCAGCGCAGCCACACAGAGGTGTCAAAGCCGGTCCAGCATTTACAACATACTGGCGCAGTCACACAGAGGTGTCAAAGCCGGTCCAGCATTCACAACATGCCAGCGCAGTCACACAGAGGTGTCAAAGCCGGTCCAGCATTCACAACATACTAGCGCAGTCACACAGAGGTGTCAAAGCCGGTCCAGCATTCACAACATACTAGCGCAGCCACACAGAGGTGTCAAAGTCGTGCCACTCACCGGATATATAGAGTTGACCCAAATAATGTGTCGACGCCACTCCTTTGGTGCGTACTTGTTGATGAGTACGGCACACCTGGCCAGTATGCCGTACAGCACCAGCACCAACACTGCGACCACGGCCCATAGCACCACCAGGTATGTACCCAGATCTGGTGGGTCGGGTCACAGACGTCAAACGCTTCCATGGTCTGTCGGCGGCAGCTTACACACGTCACATAATTCTGAATACTGCGCACACGTCAACACACTGCCGAAGCCTATCGAGATGGTCCTGCGACAACGTAGTCGGGCATGATGACAGACAGCAGGTACGACGTCGTCCAGGCTTAACGCTATTCAGGCGGATTCAGTTATGGGGGCACTTGTCTGATGGGGCGCCATTGCTTCGAAGGAGCGCCACTGCGAAAGTACTTGGAGGCAGGGGCAGATACGGGGGTGGCACTGAAGGTATGTGCCCCTAAGAAAACTGGCGCCCCTTCGACAAGGAAATGGCTCAACTCCGGGAATGCTCGAGTGCATATCCATTGAATATTTCAGCGAGAGGCGCCACGCTTAGAGGAAAATGCCCCCATTCAGTGTGTTTGAGTGCACCCTCTCGAGTGTGTCAGCCAGAGGTGCACCTTGGAAGGTAAAGTCGCTCCTCCGGAAAGGCCCGAGTGCACCCCACTCCTCAAATTTTCCAGCTGGAGGCATCCCTCAAGAGACCAAGTTCCCCCATGACAATTTCTGAACCCATCCTGCCTGGAGTGGTGTCTTTTCCTTCCGAGGGGAGCGTTTGGCCAAACATTCGAAGGGGGTCCATTCGAGCGCACTGACGAGGATCCTTTTTTCTCTCGGAGGGGCGCTTCTGACTAAAAAAAATATATAAGTTTCACTAGAGCCTTTTCTCGGCTGGAGGAGTGGC
This sequence comes from Ashinkailepas kermadecensis, assembly GCA_034440615.1. Lineage (NCBI taxonomy): Eukaryota > Metazoa > Arthropoda > Thecostraca > Neolepadidae > Ashinkailepas > Ashinkailepas kermadecensis. The sequence goes on from JAOTOM010004109.1 coordinate 55,877, forward strand.
CATCTTCCATGGGAGGGAAGCACATTCCCCCAGTTCCCTCCCCCTGTGTCTGCCCCTGACTCCCAGGGCCTCATCTAACATGTTAACTAGGTGGAATGCGTCCCACCTAGTGCCGTGAAATCCCACCTAGTGGAGTAAAAATCCCACCTAGTCAAAGGGAGCTTCAATTGAGAAGTAAACAAAAAATTCCTTCTTGTAGTTCCGGTAGCGGAAGTGATTTTTCCTTGGAACGATGCATTTTTATCAAGAAGAAAAAATAGTACCAAATTGGCAGCACTTATGCTCAGGTCAATTCGAGGAATGCTCAAATGTGAAATATTTATGTGAAGAATGCATGCTACAAAGCCAGCAATTTTGTCTATTAACCGTGGTATTACATAAACATGACTTATGTTTTTACTCACACCACAGAGGAGCGGGGCGACGCGAGCCAGGCCCCATAACATGGGTGACGAAAGCTACATATTCATTTGTGGTCTTTTTTTCGATGTTGCTAAAATGAAGAGACAGATGAAGCTAGATGCCTTTGGAACAAAGACAAGGTGTGTAATGTGGTGAAATGTTGATCTGTTTTTCCTCCACCAGGCGACACTACTCCCTTTCCCCTGAACAAAGGGGGCAGTCCCGCCCCCCTGCCCTGAGAGGTTGTGGGTCCCCAAGAACCGCACTCTGGTTCGGAAAAAAATTGCGCCGGACTCCATAAAAATCCCGCTGGGCCCAAAAAATTCGCATCGGGGCCACTGAAAATCACATTGAGGCCCTGTAAACGTCGCCGGGTGCCTCAAAATCACACTGAGGCCCTGCAAATCACATTTGGGGTACCAACAAATCGTTCAGTGACCTCTAAGAATGATGCGGAGGCTCCAAAATGTGGGGCCAGTGCCCTCAAAAAGTCGCGCAGGAGCCCATTAAAACGAATAGGTGACCTGGGACCTCAATAGGTCGGGGTCGGCGCTCCCAAAATAGCACTCCGAACCAAAAAGTCTGCCCAGGCCCCTGAAAATCGCGCTTGACCCCTAAAAGTTGGATCGGGGCCCCTGAAAATCACTCTGGGGCCTCAAAAGTTCCCGCCTGGGCACGGGAAAATCACGCTGTGGGCTAAACAAAGTATGTGTCGATGTCCTTGAAGATCGCCCTGGAGCCACAAAGACTGGTCGGGCCTCGGGATATTGGGTTGGGAGCCTCAAAAGTTCGCGCCTGGGAGCTGAAAATCATACTAGGGGCTCGACAGTTCGCGCAGGGGCCCCAAAAGCCATACGTAGCTGCCCTACAAAAGTCAATTCTTATCCGGAATATCACTGCGGTCTCACAAATCGTGTCAATGAGCCCCCCCCCTATAAAAAAACCCAGTCGACCCTGACAAGAAACTTGCAGAGCCATCTATAAAAAAAATCGCACTTGGAACCCGAAGAATCGTACCGGGGCCCAAAAACATCGCACAGAGGCCTTGAAAACTAGAACGCCCCCCCCCCTCCACACACACGCACACGCACACGCACGCACACGCACACACACACACACAAAATCACACCGTGACTTCATCGAATCGACCCGAGCACCGGGAAATTAAGAACATTTTGCGAAAGAAAATTATCCGAAGGGTCTTTCTACTCTGAAGGGTGCCATTGGCTGAAAAAGCTCGATGAGCAGCCGCAGTGGCATACCTAAGGGAAAATCCCTCCCCCACATCCTGAGTGGGATAGGCTCCCAAGAATCGTGTCGGGGTCCCGAAAAATCGCGCTGGGGCACCAAAAATTCGCATCGGGTCCCTACGAATTCGCGTAGGGTGCTCCGAGTAAATAAAGCGGGCCCCAGAAAACTCGGGCTAGGGTCGGAAGATTTGCACTGGAGCCCGCCAAAATCACGCTGGGGCCCCAGCTGAGTACAACGCCCCCGTGAACTCCCGGCGGACCCCCCAAATATCGCGCTCGGGACCGAAAATTCCCGTCGGTAGTCCCAAAAACTTGTTTCGGAGCATCAAAAACTCCCGCCAGAACTGTCAAAAATTGTCGTCGAAGGCCCCAAATATGCACAGCGTGGCCCCAAAAATCGCATCTTGATCCGAAAGCAATCGAGCCGGAGCCCTCCAAAATAAGGAGTGATTCCCAAAAATAAATGTCTGAGCCAGGAAGATCGCTCTGGAACCCAATCGGATACCTTGAAACATCGTGTACGGCCCCGACAAAAAAGGTACTGGAGTTTAAAAAATATCGGCTGGACACAAAAATATGACACCGGGGGGCCAAAAAAATCCAGATCGAGATTCGGACATGAAAAATAATAGAAATTCCCCAAAAAATCTCATCGAGCGCAGAACCCTGATGTCGGGTCCCCAGAACCATGCACCTGAGCCCGAAAGGTCGCGCCGATACCCCAAAGTCGTGCTGGGGCCCCACAAGATTCCCACAAGTCGTGCGTCAGGAGCCCCAAATAAACAGCAGTACCCTAAGAGCACAATGAGGCCGAAAAGGCACTGGGCCCTCCAAAGCGCACCGAGTCTCGGAAAAAGCGGCAGGGCCTTCAAACACGTGTTGCATCCCTAAATAAACACACCGGGAGCTGTAAAAAATACACCGCAGACCCTCATAGCACACCGGGCCATCAGACCGCATGACGGCTTCAAAAACAGGCTGGGGCCCTCAAAAAAACGACGTGGACCTAAAGATGAACCCAAAGGTCTGGCACTAAATAAACACATGGGGCTGTTCGAAAACGCGCCTTTACCTAACAAAATTCATCGATGCACATAAAGCAACAAAACCCTAACAAGAGCCAGGATCTCAAAAATGTACCGGGCCCCTAATAATAACTGGCTGGAGACTTAAAACACATCCGTAGACGCAGAAAAACGCATCGGGTCCAAAAAATGAACACCGAGCCAGGGCCTCGGTTCGGTAGAATCTTGGAGCATATTTAACCAAAGAGGTGAAGTGCATCAAAGCTCAACGGGTGTCCGGATTTCTTAACCACCAGAAAATGTGACAATAGTGGAACTAATCATCGAATTGAATTTAGCGAATTTCCCAGCGGATCCCCATGCGAAGCATACCATCGCGTAAAATATGGCGCAAGACTATCCTGTGGCAGCAATTAGCAAATCGTAGGAGACCTAGAAAAAACCGTAGAATCACACGAACTATGTGGCAAATGCACCGAATGCAAGGGTGTACACGTGCACGAACGTTGGCGTGGTGGCGACCGGGCGTTATGAACTGGAATGCCTGAAATTGTAAAATTTGTAAGTTTAAGTGATTTGTTCAGGTGTAACTTCAGCAGCCTGAGGAGACATATCAAGGGATACCAAAAGAAAAAACCCATCGAGCAGGGTGGGGGAGTTAGGGTTGAAATGTGGTGGCTCAGAAGCGATGGTGATAGATTGGACCCCTCCACGGGACATTTAAGTTGGTCACTTATTATTTTATTTAAACAAAATTAAAAGAGCCCTTTAAAAAACAGTGGTCGAAATCCAACGCTTTTAAGCCAAAAATTGTGGTAGGCTGGACACCCTCCAAATCTGTTTGCCTCCTCCCATGACGAAAACCATAAGTACAACCATAGGTACGTCACTGGCGGGGGGAGGGGGGGTTAGGGTTTAGAGTTGAATCCGCGCCGAAAGTTGCCCCCCCCCCTCCCCAAACAGGTGGGCTAGATCCGCCAGTGACGCCATATTATACTGATTAGGTATGACCAAGAAATCCCACTTAGTGAAAATTCATTAGAAGATGCCCTGCTGACTCCTGCATCTGCAAGCCAGCAGCTGGCCGCGTTCAGGCTATCACAGTTTTCTCCTTTCTCCGGAGAAGACAGACCTCTAGCCGACGCAGACGGACTGTGCGTTTCGGGTGGTTGGAATCCAAGAAGACAGCACCAAGTTCGACCTGCTGGTGGCAAGCCTTTCTTTGTCGATCACCACCCAGCTGCGGATATTATCCAGGCACAGACACCTAGGTTATTTGCCCTTATTGACGCCCTGCGGCGCAGGTGGCGCAATCGCAAGCGGCCCTCCTGGAAGCCCTATTGCCCCGCCAGTACGTCGGAGACAAGAGGTCGTTCCAGCTGCTCCTGCGTATGCACTCGGAACTGAATACAGCAGATGCCCCACACGTCCGTGAGTGTTGAATACTATTTCTTCAACGGCTGCCGTAGACAGCTTGGGCAGCATTATCGCTGCAGTCAGAGGAAGCTCCTCTAGGCCAACTGGCTACCGCAGCTGCCAGATCCTTGGAAGGCTCGGCTTCAGGCCTGGTGTCAGCAATGGCGACTGGATACTCAGCAGCGCAGACGGTGCCAGTCGGCGCAGTGTCTCCGCTCACCAGTACGCTGACCACAATACAGGGTATAATCGCGACGTTAACGTTAACGGTCGCCTGGAAACCGTCCTGAGTGCTAGGTCACCAGAGTGAACGGGCGGGCGACACTAGTTCCAGTGCCAACGGCGGGGCATCGGCGGGGCCATCGGCGGCGCCATCGACGGGGCCATCGGCGGGCCATTGACGGGGCCATCGGCGGGGCCATCGGCTGGGCCATCGGCGGGGCCATCGGCGGGGCCATCGGCGGGGCCATCGGCGGGGCCATCGGCGGGGCCATTGACGGGGCCATTGGCGGGGCCATCGGCTGGGCCATCGGCGGGCCCATCGGTGGGACCATCGGCGGGGCCATTGGTGGAGTCATGGGTGGGACCATCGGTGGGACCATCGGCGGGGCCATCGGCGGGGCCATCGGCGGGGCCATTGACGGGGCCATTGGCGGGGCCATCGGCTGGGCCATCGGCGGGCCCATCGGTGGGACCATCGGCGGAGCCATTGGTGGAGTCATGGGTGGGACCATCGGTGGGACCATCGGCGGGGCCATTGGTGGAGTCATGGGTGGGACCGTCAGCGGGGCCATCGGTGCGGCCATCGGCGCTCCCGCTTCGCCCACAGCCCACAATTGCATGCTTTTTGCTGCATGTCCATTTCATTTTTTTTTTGGTGGGGGGGGGGACAAATTCACTATTCAGGGGGGGGGGACAAAATTGAAATGGGGGCACATGTCCCTCTAAAATATGCAAAACGACACCCCTGACGCCATGTAACACACAACAAACTATTTTCACCAAATATTTGCTTCAAGTATAGTTTGTGTATGAGCGCAATATGCTCTGACATTCTAACGACATAGCTTATTTTATTATTGGTTTGGTTGCAATTAAAATGATACATAGTCATTATCCGCAGTATAATATCATATGAAAAATTTTGCGTGGAGTATCGAAGTGAAGTATCGAATGTGGCTCCGTGTACATCAGGCCCAGTACACTTGCGCCTCATTGGCATTGAATGGCCGGAGCTGTAATATTGGAAGGTGTTCACTGTTCAGGTACACAGATAGTTAATTTAATAGCAATCCATGCGACGGATTTGAATGTGAGAAAAAGAGTAAATGTGGGAAGATTAAAGCAACCTGAAGCATGGATGGCAATGCTGGTAGACAACGCCCTGGTCATGTCCTGACCTCATTTAATTTCAGATAAAAATGTGGGCTAGAGAAAGTTAAAGCCTGTAAGCATTGCAACAAAGTCAACCAGATGCTCTTTGATGATCAATATGCCATGCCGAAATGTCGCACGCGTCAGTTCGTGACACCAAGCGCATTAATTCAATTCCAAAATAATTATAATACAAAAACATCGGCTGGCACCATCAAGCACCAGCTGTGATGGACAAAATGAGAAGAGAACTGCAGCACAACCATGCTGATATTTATTCTACTCTGCGTGCTGGATTCTGTCTAGGTATATCCCCCACCACATGTGTACGTACCATACGTGCTTTTCATCACCATCCAAAACTTTGGATGTTTTCTTTGTTTTTGTCATACAAAATATGAGAAAATTTGTGCTTCTACTTATATGTTATCTACTACTTATCTTAGACCCATGTAGGTAGGGTTTGTGTGTACCATATTAAACGAAAATTGTGAGGTATATTTTGCTCAGAGAGTAGCAATTGGCGTCTAATCCAGTTTGTAGCCCATTTTAACCGGCTTAACCAGACCCGCTTCGGCGGTGTTTTTACGGCCCCCTAAGGTTTTTTCCACAGGAGTGGAAAAAAGGCGGCGCTCAGCACCATTCGATTTTCAATGTCTGTTCCGTGGTCATTTTTTTGTGTCCTACGAAAATAATTTTAATCTCAGGTCATGTAAGGTAATTAACCTAGCTCAGGTTGAATAGGACCACCTCCAAAAAAATTGAGGATCGATAACTCATACACACAAAGATATGTTGAAGTGAAACTTGGCACATGAATGCAATTGTGCAGCGCCTCCAAAACGTATATATCTGATTTGTTTAAAGAGATAAGAGGTCACACACAATTGTGGCCCACTTTGGGCCACTTTTCCTATTTTTGAAGTATTCATGTTCTTCTAGCATCACTTTTACCTTGGCATGTATGCAGAACCATCAGGAGAAGTTGCTTATCCAATTTTCTGGACATCCGTCCAGAGGCTTGAAGTCAGGTCACGATATAGTACGCAATGTGGGCTAAGTCTGCTTAGACACTGCTGTTTTTATGGCTTATTCTTGGTTTTTCGTGGGCTAAATATTATTGCACTGCACCGATATTCACATCCTAAATGACCCTAATATGCCGATATAAAGTGTTTTGAAACGTCGATTTTTTATCTCAACAATCGTCAGTTTGAAGTTCAGAATTAGCCCATAAAACAAGTAGTGTCGTTGTCGGGCCTATTCGTCGAGAGCTTTCCGACGGTACCCCGTTCGATCTCATGCAAGGCTTAGCTTGGAAGTCAGGTGGGGGTATTTAAGAAACCCCCCGACACCCAGAGAATGAGAGTGAGGATCTGACCGGAAGATCTGAGGGCTAAGCTAATGTTAGCCATTGGCATTGCTAAGACTATTCAAACGCTTGCAAAGAGTAAAGTAACCTGCGACACGATGCATTGACCAAAATGTATCATGAAAACGAATTCTTGATCAGGTGTACTGCTTTACAATTGAATGCTGGGCGATATCTCATGGAGGACCACATTGGCCCGTACATCTGTTGAACGACTGTTGCTAAGTGTGCCAGGTATCACTGGACTTCTCTGGCCGGGTGCATAGTGTATATACATACAGGCACACACAGAAAGTGTAAGGTGTAGCAAGGTGCGTTAATACGCAGGAGGCAGAGCCCAGCAGAACCTGATCAGTCGGACCACCACTTGCCAACAGCAACCGGTCACCTGGCCAACGGCTAACCTGGCCAACGGTTCACCTGACTAACGGCTAACCTGGCAAATAGCTCACCTGGTCACAGTCTCACCTAGCCAACGACTCACCTGGTCACCTGGCCAACGGCTAACCTGGCCAACGGTTCACCTGACTAACGGCTCACCTGGCAAATAGCTCACCTGGTCACAGTCTCACCTAGCCAACGGCTCACCTGGTCACCTGGCCAACGGCTAACCTGGCCAACGGTTCACCTGACTAACGGCTCACCTGGCAAATAGCTCAGCTGGTCACAGTCTCACCTAGCCAACGGCTAACCTGGCCAACGGTTCACCTGGCCAACCGGTCACCTGGCCAACCGCTCACCTGGCCAACCGTTCACCTGACTAACCGCTCACCTAGCCAACGGCTCACCTGGTCACCTGGCCAATGGCATTTTCGGAAAAGCTCTCCCCAGATTCGCATTCAGTCCACCCGGCCGTTAAGAGTGTGCAACCACAGAAAATACAGCTGGTAGAAGTACAGATGGTGAGAAGGGTCGCTTAGATCACAATTCACGCATCCAAAAGCTTAGCTGTAGGCATCAAACAGACGTTGAAATATGGGCGTTCGCTTGCATTTTTTTCCACGCTCCTACCACCAATACTTCATCCCTTTCCACCACCAATACTTCATCCCTTCCCACCACCGATACTTTAGCCCCTCCCAACATCGATACTTCATCCCTTTCCACCACCAATGCTTCATCCCTTACCACCACCGCTGATTCAGCCCTTCCCACCGATACTTCAGCCCTTCCGACCGCCGATACTTCAGCCCTTCCGACCACCGATACTTCAGCTTTTCCCGCCACCGATACTTAATCTCTTCCCGCCACCAATGCTTCTGCTGATTGTATGTATACCTAAAGGTTGCACTGACCTGCCAAAAGGTCGACGGTGGAGGGGGTGGGCAGGTGTGCACATCCGGTCACACCCTTCAAACCGGCTCCGTCTTCTGCCACTGCCTCAGGGTCGAAGCCATCGAGAGCAATTCTTGTCGTGTTTGTGAGCCAGGTAGCGTTGTCCGAGGTGGCGTTGGCCAAGCTGCTCTCCATTATCTGTGGTACAGTAAAGTTCGATGGAGGAAACGCTCATGACTGAAGGAGGTGGAGGATTATCCCCTGTCCCCTGAGGACAGGGGATCGAGGCTGCCTCAGGTCATCCCCTGAGGAGGGGATGACCTGACGCAGACCGAAGATGTCCACCGATATGTTCCGAAATACCAGATATCCTTCAAATATTTACAATCTTGCTGGGCATCCCTTTTTATATATTATATATATATATATATATATATATATATATATATATATATATATATATATATATTGAGCATAATGTGACGAGAAATCAGAGGAGTTTCGGAGAAGTGTGTGTGGGAGTGGGGTGCTAAATAATAAGTAGGGGTAATCTTCAGATGTCCGCCCCTGGACGGACGGGCCACGCCATTCTACCACCCATCGCCATTTCACCCATAATTGACCACATTTATCATGCTCGTGTAGACCTGGACCCGACCTGCCGGTTGATACCCGGAATATCATGATCGAACCCTTCGATAAGTCCCAGGTTATGCAAAAAATATCCTTGGCATCGTATATTTGTAACATTTCGAGAAGTAAGTGTAATTAAGTGACAGTTCAGATGGATTTGGAATGCAATTGCGCTGTGAACCCAAATTTCTGTTCCGAGGGGGCATTCGAAGTTATCCGAGATGACCTCGGAAAACGTTTGTCAAATTTTGGATTACTCTGGGGCGACTTTGGGTGTGGAATTCGAATATGCAGCCATTTGTATCCTAGAAAAGTGAAGCATGGAAGTACTGAGCAAAATTTCGGAAGCGACACCAAGGCTTTGGTCTGTCACACCTTCCCTATGGGTCATAACGACACGCACCACACGTCATTAGACTGGCAAGGTCCGAAGGAATGTTTCAGTAAGTATTTCGCTAGGATATAAGAAGTAGAGTTGTCGAAATTTGCACAAAAACACTTCCAATATTTCTTCTTTTTTTTTTGTTTCTTTTTAAACAAAAGGTGACATTTGACCTCACCCTTCAGGTCAGCCAATGATTCCACCGCCCATGCTTTTTGTGAGCCGCGAGGCCTTGCAACAAGGTGCAGGCTGGTTTTCGCTGTCTTTCTCTAACCAGCTCTGCTAGGAATTGCCAGGGGGTCGTACCAACCTCCTCCTGTGCGGTTAGAAGATGACACTGCGCGGTGCCGGCCAGGGCTAGTGACCCAACATGGCCAGGACTTTGTAATGGGCTTCTGTAATCATGACATAATATATGCGTATTTTCTTCGTGTTACTTGACAAAAGCACCTGAATAGAGCCTCACTTTGCAACATAGATCAATGAACTTGCGAAACCTTGGAAAAGTCAAATGCGAAATGTCAAGTGAGAAAATGTAAAGGCGTCATAGATGTTTTGATTCATCAAGCATTCGTTTATACTGAATGATGGACTTTAGTTCACTGATGCTGACGTGTCTGTGATATTTCCGTGTTTGCACAAATTTGCTTGACATGCCCTCAAGAGTGACTTCATATCTAGCTGACCTGACATGACCGGGATTTGTTCCTTCTATCAAAATATGCACGCAAGATGCAGCATCTCCTGTTCGAAATTTCAGAACGCTGTCACGCACGGCTTGGCGGTCATCAATCTAACTCTGAGGGGGAGGGGGTTTGTAGGTGAGGGTTAGCCCACGTAGTGTGGGATAATTCTGTACCCTACGGTGGGGGGATTTGATCCTCCACTAACTATTGTTCTAAGCAAAGAATATCATTGGCACCACAGCAAAACCATATGATTTCGACCCTAAGGAAGCATTTCAAGAATCAATCCATGGAAATGTATTTTTGTTGAATATTTTCCTCCGAAAACCCGAGGGAAAAATACGCAATTTTCCAGATTAATTTCGGGACACCAATTACATCAGAAATTAATTGAACATGAAAAATTGTCCCGGTATTTTGCATTCATTTGTACTATTTTGCATTATGCAATAAACGCTATCAATCTATATCGTAATAGTCAGTATTTTAGCCTCTACGGCGTCTGGAAAACATGCATCTTCGGAATCATTCAGGGCATACCTCAGTGACCTGGTCTGGTATGTACTAACTTGAAACCTGGCATGATATTGGTTAGTTAGTTAGTTATTGGTATTTAGGGGCGCATCGACTTCTGGCATGATATTGCACGAAGTGTCTGGTAGGTTTTAAACAACTTCGTTGGTAACGCATTTATATGCACACATTTTTTTTTTGCTAGCTGTAGCATTCATTCGGCATAGGAGGACTCGACCTGATGTCACATTCGGTATTTTTTGGCATACTTCGTCGATGAATTGCCAATGCACTCATGCATTTTTGGCTGTATTCTGTATGTTTTTATAATGTTTTAATGCACATCTAAAAATCGCATTGAGACGAGGTCGTGACCTGACTTTGACCCGCCCAAGCTCAGTCATTTCAAGAGCCTGGCATTACATTTTGAACACAAATGCGCTCATCAATTGTCGAAAGGTGTGCCATGTTTCAAAGCGATAGCGTAAGCGGTCCAGGACCTCAGGTTATAACGAGAGGGTTAAAATGACACTCCCCTCCCCCTCCTCCGCACTGTGAAGATTAATAGACTGCTGCACCAAAAAAGGACGTGGTGCACAAAATTCAACGCCGGATTTGTAAGCCAGTGAGCGAAATATGCATCGGTCAGAGCAAGCGTCCGTTGCATCTCTCAGACCCCTATATGTAGAGAAAGGACACGTCTCTGGAGAATTACCACAGAGTCCACCATCCAGATTTGATAGCCTCGCCGCAGATATACACGATTCAAACCCTGGATAACACGGATGTTCCTGACCGCAAGATGTCTGAATGACTACATGTACGGAAGCACAAACCAAGCATAACCTACCTACCACCAAACATCTCAGCCCATTCCTGGAATATTCAGTACTATTTACGCACGCAATTCCTGCTACCAAAGCTCGCTGGTCACTCTGATCTGCCAATTGCTGTCATTTACTGCTGATTTATAGTGCTGTTTTTCCTTCTATTTTTCATTTTCATTTTCCATTCTATTTTTCATTTGATCACCCGTCGCTCTTTTTCCACATTTCGCTTCGAGTTGGGTGACACGCATCACCACACGTGGTTTTCGTCTTCTTCGTACTATTGCGTTCTGTGTTTCTGTGTGTTCTTTGTGTTTCTGTATATTCCATTGGGTAGGGTGCTTTCCCCGCGATGAGGAAAAGGGCAAGAGGGACCTCGACTACAGCTGGGCACCAGACTACGAATCCGAATTTCCGCCTTTGATCATACCTGACGAACATCGCGCGACCACGGATTTTGTCCCTGGTGCTTGCTCTCTGGATACCCCGTTGATGACCCGTGTCGCACTGCTCCTTTGTATGACGCCATGGAAGCGCTTTGTTCCTCGCCGACCCCTGCTCGTCCCAAGACCACGCATCAAGGTGCCCTACCAGACCAGACCAGACCATCACTATCCATGCCACTCACCCACTCTCCAGCCGGACCACGCCCTCCCAACCTGAACCAATCCAACCCACCGAACCCTACACTGTAAAAAAATGATTAGCACTTTTGCTGCTAATTGCATGCTAAGTGACTGCTTCAAACAACGCTTTTCCCTTAGGATGCTAGTAACAAGCATAAGGATGCTAGCAACAAGCACCATGTGTGCTATTCGGCTGGAGGCGGCTAATTCTAGCCTGCAGATGCTAGACGGCAAGAATGAGGATGCTTGATCTTAGCAGCCATGAGTGTTGTGCCAAGCAGTCCAGAATAATGCAACTGCTTATATCTAGCACTAGTCGGTTTTACAGCGGCAACTTGCTCTCCCGTCTAGTCGCTTTTCATCCTTCCAAGTCAATCCTTGCTTCACCTAAACATTCCAGACATGAACTAAAAAAGTACATCGAAGAACATTTATCATTAACAAGAATTGATTTCACTCAATTTTCTCAGCTTTTTAATTGACAAAACTTGTTTCTTGGTGGTGAGAATAAAACGATTTTAGACTGATTGGTTTAGTATAATTTTCCTAAAACCATTTTATATTCCGAAACCTATATCCCAGTACGCGGCAGGCAACAAATCAGTCGGTGCACGAGCGTCCTACTCGTTGGGTGTGTTGTGAATATTTATTAGTTGTGCGGCGTGAGCATGTCGGCAGTATCAGGTATGGATTTATAAACTTGGTTGACATCGATTAAGTGTAATTTTGTCATCATTTTCTTTACCGTTGCTCAGGAAGTTGGCTTATAACCGCATCTTTCGCTAATTTAACCACAGCGCCAATCTGTCATCTGGCAGTCATCCGTCGGCTGCCAGATACCGTAGAGCTGAGTGCAGTCTCGACGTAAATTAGAAAGCGTATTGCAATTTGCTGATATTCGTAAGTTTAATTCGACTTATTTCAGCAGCGTTAATACTAAAACCGATTTCGTTATTAAAACTTATGTGAGAATTAGATTTGGTGGTCGCTTTTAATTTATGCAGATCACTATGCCGGGTCTTCTCCCTCTATCTTGTTCCTGAGACCACGTGACCTGGGAGCAAATTTCCGCTGTAAAACCGACTACTGTTACGGTCCGTGTTTTTTGGCGGGAGTTTGAGCACTCTATGGCTGCTTACAATTAGCAGTTGGGTAGTTAATATAAGCAGCGTATAAAAATGGCGGGAATATTAGCACCTTAACGCTGCTTAACGAAAAAACTGCGTGAACATTCGGCCATTTTGGTTTGAGATTCGATGGCGTGCGGATCGGTGCAATCGTGCGGCAAGATTAAAGCGAAGAAGAGAAGTCTCTCTGGGATCAAGAGAACCTCTGGATCCAGAATCACATGCCTGACATAGTCTGCACAAGGTGGGTGTGTCTTCACAGCAAATGTTTTTCCACATCCCTGGTATCAATATGATTATGTCAGCATCTTGCCAACCTCGCTGCATACACCCCTGAAATTACGGGCGCTGGATGACTTTCGCAGTTGATCCAACCTCAAGCTACAATCACTAACATACCTGAGCTTGACAACACATAGTACCTGGCATGCTTAGCAAGGCATATGCGTTATCGCCATGGGACAAACAAGCTGAAATGTAATTTTTTGCATCATTATTCATCTATGGACCCTGAGAAGCTGAGTGGGCTATGCCAGTTGCAGCCTATTCTGTGGGCCCCAAAAACAATTAATTCTCAGACAATGGCTTTTGGGTGGTTTATTGTGCTGCTCAGAATTTATTAGCTGAAAGAAAGCTAGCCTGGATTATCCTGGATATAGCAGAGGCTGGACTATTACCACCAATTGTTGCTACCAGATTATTTTATAGGCTTAACCGAGATGGGCCACTGGGGCTCTTTTTATGTTTTAACACGTTATGACAGTATAGCATTATTATGGATTGTATTTGTTCATAATTATGTAGCCATGGAGCCAGTGGATCTGCTCTTTACGTCACCATTTGTTCATGACTGGCACCGTGCCATGTAAGACTGAACTGTGATAAATGTGGAGCTTGCATAAACAAATAAAATACATTGTCTGGGTTAGGTTTCGCTGGTTTATTTGGTATTATTGTCATTTAAGGTGTCCATGATAAAAGTCTTACACACATTTTCCTTCATTAAGCAATCAACTGGGTTAGGATACATCAGATTAGGTTGTTTAGTTACAAAATTTGAGATTGAAATTAAGGAAACGTCTAATATTTTTCCTGTTCATGTATTTCATTGTAATACATACTAAATTTGCTTCATATATATATATATATATATATATATATATATATATATATATATATATATATATATATATATATATGCATGTCCTCCGTTGCTATTTGCAAAGTAGGACATACGTATTCCTTTGCATTGCTATTTGCATACGAATGCATTAAAAGGGTATATCGCCTGTAAGCATCCTGATTCCTGTTCGCTGTAATATTTAAGATGGGTATCGGACGTTAGCATGTAGCAAAAGAAGTACTCCGTCCGTATCAATACCGTAAGTCAGCAACACCCGTACGCTACTATCAAGGAGTCCAATTTCGGTTTTAGCACCCAATGGGTGCTAAATATGCTAGCACCATAGGCGAACCGTACACAGGAGGTGCTGGTTTTTGGCGTGAGAAAAAACTAGCACCCTGGGGGTGCTAAAGCGCACGCACCCCATGGGGGCTCATTGCAAATACCATGCTACTAAATATAGCCGAATAAAGAGGTGCTAGATATAAGCACCATGCTTATATTTAGCACTTGAAATTTTGCGATGTGATGCCAACTACAAAAAGATGCTTAATTCAAGCAGCCCTGTGGAGCTGGAATTTGACATTTGAAATAGCACCAAAGGGGTGCTAATCTTTTTTTACAGTGTACCTCGACAGTGCCGGCTCTTACGTAGTCATCAAGTCTGTCGAGGAAACCGTTTCCTTCCGTTGCATCAACGTTTTCTGGCCAACTAAACAACTCCTCGCGATTTGTTCCTTTGCTAATCTTGACATCGAAGCCTCGGCCAACGGAACCCTAGCCATCAAAACCCATACCCGAGCCAAGACCAAAGCCCTCGTCCGCACCATCACATTTTGTCGTAAATCCGTCACAATCACTTTCCACTCCAACCGCAATACCACCAAAGGCACCATCTTCCCGCCGGAACTCCGCTTCATGTCTGAATCAGATATTCAAATGAAGCTCGGGCCGGACGGGTGACCCACATTCGCCGCATCATTTTCTTCAAAGATAGCCGGAAACGGGACACGAGTCTCCTTTTCCTTACCCCTACCACTCTACCACTTAACTCTACTACTCTTTCCAAGATTCCCTTCGCCAAGTAGCTCCGCTACCAACTCAGAGTCTTCCTCCAATGCCCACTAATTATTTAATAGCCAGAGCTTTGGCCATGGCAGCAAAACATGCCACCAGCCAGCCCGATGGCCCAGGTGCAGCGAGCCACCCCATCCTGATTCCACCCGCTCCAAACCACCCCACTGCCTCAACTGCCGCACATCTGGCCACCTTACTGAATCCAATCAGTGTCCGGTCTGGTGAAAGGAGAAAGAAGCCTGCGCCGTGGAGGCCACGGCCGAGTGCACACTCCCATGAAAATCCTGGATCCGCCATTGGCCCTCCCTTAAGCGCAATGATGAGATTCTTCGGCCGAAATTAAATTTTAAAAGGCGATAGATTCGATTTTTCGCGAAGACATTGGACTGAGTCGACAAATTCGATCAGATTATCGGCGGTGCTTCGCCGTGGCCGAAAGCCGCTTTGAAAAGGGGAAATAATTGTGCTATTTTCAATATAGACTGATTCATCCATTGACCATACGCTCAAATAATTTACAAGCACAACTAGTGAGAGAGATAGGGCGATAGCTGGAAGGAAGGTGCGTGGTTTGAGAGGTTTAGCGATAGGGATGATAGTACTAGTAGACCAAGAGGCTAGAAAAGTACAGTCAGTCCATAATTGATTTAGAGCCGTATGGGGGTTGGTTTGCCGGAGTCAGAACGACCTTGAAAGGAGGGGCATGCCAATTGTTCAGGGCCAACAGCAGTGTTGGTTACCTTTGAAAGGGAGACGTTTAGTTCATAGAGGGTAAAGAGGGCGTTGTTGGGTTCAGAGTTGTCGGAGCCAAACCCACAGGTGGCAGGAGCGTCGCGGAGGAATGTGGTGGTTTGCTGTAAGTACTGTGTGTTGGAGGAGATGTCAGAGTAATACGCGGCGAAGTGTTCCGCGACGGCCGCGGGTTCTGTGATGTGGCTTTGGTTAATGGTCAGTTGAGGGAATGCGCGGTATGGGGTTCTGCCATTGGAGAAGGATCGAATTTGTGTCCAAATTTATCCTATGGGGAATCTGTTGAGAGTTGGAATATCGTTGCCAGCTGTGTTTTTTTTTCCTCAGGAATAGTTTGATGACCGCCTTTTTGTCTCGCGCGCTTCTAACATGTTTTTTTGTGAGATTTTCCCGAAATGTTCGCTCAGCCGGCCGCCACAGGGCGACGGTACGCTCAGCCGGCCGCCACAGGGCGACGGTACGCTCAGCCGGCCGCCACAGGGCGACGGTTCGCTCAGCCGGCCGCCACAGGGCGACGGTTCGCTCAGCCGGCCGCCACAGGGCGACGGTTCGCTCAGCCGGCCGCCACAGGGCGACGGTTCGCTCAGCCGGCCGCCACAGGGCGCCACAGGGCGACGGTTCGCTCAGCCGGCCGCCACAGGGCGACGGTACGCTCAGCCGGCCGCCACAGGGCGACGGTTCGCTCAGCCGGCCGCCACAGGGCGACGGTTCGCTCAGCCGGCCGCCACAGGGCGACGGTTCGCTCAGCCGGCCGCCACAGGGCGACGGTTCGCTCAGCCGGCCGCCACAGGGCGCCACAGGGCGACGGTTCGCTCAGCCGGCCGCCACAGGGCGACGGTACGCTCAGCCGGCCGCCACAGGGCGACGGTTCGCTCAGCCGGCCGCCACAGGGCGACGGTTCGCTCAGCCGGCCGCCACAGGGCGACGGTTCGCTCAGCCGGCCGCCACAGGGCGACGGTCGCTCAGCCGGCCGCCACAGGGCGACGGTCGCTCGCGGCCCACGCGCCCAGGGCGACGGTTCGCTCAGCCGGCCGCCACAGGGCGACGGTACGCTCAGCCGGCCGCCACAGGGCGACGGTTCGCTCAGCCGGCCGCCACAGGGCGACGGTTCGCTCAGCCGGCCGCCACAGGGCGACGGTTCGCTCAGCCGGCCGCCACAGGGCGACGGTTCGCTCAGCCGGCCACCACAGGGCGACGGTTCGCTCAGCCGGCCGCCACACAGCGACGGTTCGCTCAGCCG
The DNA here is from genome assembly GCA_034440615.1 of Ashinkailepas kermadecensis. Lineage (NCBI taxonomy): Eukaryota > Metazoa > Arthropoda > Thecostraca > Neolepadidae > Ashinkailepas > Ashinkailepas kermadecensis. Next base: position 72,975 of record JAOTOM010004109.1, read on the forward strand.
GCCACCACAGGCCGCCACAGGCCGCCACAGGGCGCCACAGGGTGCCACAGGGCGCCACAGGGCGCCACATGGCGACGGTTCGCTCAGCCGGCCACCACAGGGCGACGGTTCGCTCAGCCGGCCGCCACACAGCGACGGTTCGCTCAGCCGGCCACCACAGGCCGCCACAGGCCGCCACAGGCCACCACAGGCCGCCACAGGCCGCCACAGGCCGCCACAGGGCGCCACAGGGTGCCACAGGGCGCCACAGGCCGCCACAGGGCGCCACAGGGCGCCACAGAGCGCCACAGAGCGCCACAGGGCGCCACAGGGCGACGGTTCGCTGACACTTGTCGTTCCACCAAGGCACGTCTTTACGACAGGAGGGTCGACGGGTATGGGAGACGTGTTTTTCTGCCGCGAGCAATATGGTATTGAGGAATGCCGAAATTGTTGGTGAGACTGGGGAGGGATGACAGTATCATGTCCTGGGTAAAAGACGACCATTTCGCTTTGCGAACGTTTCAGCGGGGTAGAAATGAATAATCAGTAGCTTGGGCTGAGCGTTCAAGTGAGATGTGAATGGGGAAATGATCGCTAAAAAAGTGGCTCAGGTTGGACGTGCCATGAGAGGAGGGGAAAGATGGAAGCCGAAACAAGAAAGAGATCAATGGCAGATGGGCGGTAGGGTGCAGTGTCGGTGTTGTGTGTGGGTGTTCGGTCATTTAATAAGACCATGTTGTGTGTGTTGAGAAGTGTTTCAATGTGGCGACCGAGTGGGAAGGTGGTATGACAGCCCCATGCCTGGTGGTGGGCGTTGAGATCGGCTAGAGATAGTGCAGTGGGTGCAGGAGGTGCACGTGAGTGCAGGGGGTGGGTAGTGGCGGGTCGGCGTGGGGTGGGTAGTAGCGGGTCGGCGTGGGGTGGGTAGTGGGGTGGGTAGTGGCGGGTCGGCGTGGGGTGGGTAGTGGCGGGTCGGCGTGGGGTGGGTAGTGGGGTGGGTAGTGGCGGGTCGGCGTGGGGTGGGTAGTGGGGTGGGTAGTGGCGGGTCGGCGTGGGGTGGGTAGTGGCGGGTCGGCGTGGGGTGGGTAGTGGCGGGTCGGCGTGGGGTGGGTAGTGGGGTGGGTAGTGGCGGGTCGGCGTGGGGAAGGTCCGTGCCCGAGAGGGCGCAGCAGAGGGTCGAGGCGGCAGGGACGGAGGGCGAGCGGCCGCCTTGGCTGGGGTCGGTCACAGGGGGCCGGACGGGGCCGGGATCACACCAACGATGGTGTGAGAGACAGGGTGGGGGCGACTCTTGTGACGAGGCGGCGCTGCTGGCGGTTTTTGGCGTCGAGCCAGAGCGGGCAGCGAGGGAAGGAAGCCGGTTGCGATCCATGGCATACCGCACAGCAGGGTTCCTCGGTCGCGCAGACGTCCGTTGGATGTCCCTGGACACAACGTCCACACACCGGCTCCCTGGCGGGACAGACCCTGCCTAAGTGTCCGAACCGCTGGCAAGAGGTGCAGCGGGCTGGGGGCCGAGTCCATGTGAGGAGCGGAATCCTTAGGTATCCCACCATGACGTGGACCGGTGGGGTGAGGGTCCTAAAGGCAAGCTTCAGGACGGGACCAGGGCGGGTGCGGTGGCCGAGGCGGACAATCTCGAATGAAAAAAAAGACAAATGAAAAAAAAGCACGAGTGAAAGTATGAACAACATGAAAGTTTCATTAATTTGTTCTCAGCCGCACAAACCTGTTAAGATTTATATCCTGAATTATACCACATATAATAATTTCCTGATTATTTCAATCACGGCACGAAATGGCCGCAGGAGGCCGAAGTGCCTAATTTAACAAAACTCAAACTGAAACGCGGCCTACCTTGCTGGAATCATATCGTAGTCAAACTATCGTGGCTGAATTACCGTAGCTCCATCGGTATCCGTAGGTTCGCTATACCCCTTTCCAATGTACCAACCTCACTCGCAAGAGGTTTTAATGTTTTATTGGTGTCTCAGTTCAGCTGGTTGTTTTTCGAGTGCAGGCAGCTTTTCAATTTTGACACGATCTGCATCTGCAGCTTGCCAGTAGAACGTTGTTTGTTCCGATGTCGTGTTTTCTGTAGAGGTAGGGAAAGTGAGGTTAGTTGAGCATACAGGTAAGTTGAGCCACCCCCATTATCTCACCTCCTATGGGGTCATGAGAACTTATCAGCCAGCTGGTGCGTTCCGAGACAGATCGACCAAGCATTTCCAAATTTTACACCCACTAAATGTGTACTTGGACCAAAATTGGTGTACAAGGTAGTCTTGTGCGCTGAACACGCCTAGACAAGTTTTAGCCCGATCCGACCAACGGTTTTGGAGTTATAGCCTACGACAATATTTTGAGGTCACACAACAAGGGTATCTTCGGCGATATATATATATCATGGATAATGAAGAGAAAGTGTGACATATTATGCATCTTTGGGAAGAAAATGATTAACGAAAACACATCCGTGTTAAAATTTTAACATTTCTCACGTTTGACCTCGTGACACCATGACCCCGCGACCTTATGACCTTCTGTGAACCTTAGCCCATCGAAATGGATAAATTTGATCGCAGAAATACAAATGGGCATGATTTGTCTGCATCTAATAATAATAAAAATGCGTTCGCCTTTAAATATTCCATATACGCGTCCGTTCTCCACGGTTTCTATAAATTTGCGATTTTCGGAACGGACGGATTTCGAGTAAGTTGTCTCCCATTGGAAAACTACGGAGGATCGAACAATGAGATAAAAGGGTGATATAAAAACGTTTCCTGAACCCAAAATATTTCAAACGTATTGATATAAGTGTTGTAGTTTGCCTTAATAAACTTCACAAAGTTCACGGTCAACCATTACCGACAGGTTGGTTATTGGAGTTTATGGGTATATCGACTGCGTCGGTCATGCAGCGCCCATATCATCGTCAGTCAAACAATTGCATATGCACGAAGGTCAGTCGACGAGACAACTGCATGTGAAGGGGTCGATGTATGTGTGACATCGTGCCGTGCTACGATCCTCATCTTGTGAGGTGTAAATGCGAGTTATGAGGGGCATAAATCACAGAAAACTTGATTTCTGATCGGAAGCGGAAGAGCCGTCCGGATTGAACAATTGATGACTCGTCCTCTAATACTTCCTTAAGAGAGGGGGATACGTCCAAAGTGACGCCTTCGTTCATGGGTAAGTCGACTGAAGGCAATCAGCACGTGCCGCACTGACAATGCAGCCATGACACCTTGGACACAGCTGACTGCCACCGCCGGTCAGAAGGTATTACCGACAGGTCATCCATATGGTTATCTACGCGTGACGACGTAGTTTTACTTCGGAATATCTGGTGGTCTGGTAACGGAAACATCTGATAATGCTGGCCTCACAACAAGAAATACAATTATGCCTACATTGTACCTGTAGGCATCAGTTGCCTGGACGTACAGTCGCATCCCTATCGCAATGCAAACACAGGCGTTTTCGTCATGATATACATAGCGTGTCCCGGAAAATATGAACATTTTCACAAGCTCCCTGTGATTTCATTGTTCACGTTTTGAGCACTCCCTGCATATTGCACATTATTGCACATTACTGTACTGCACTGAGCAGTGCACAATCGAACAACGATGGGATAGAACAACGAAATAAACATAAGGTGATGATAACTTATTTTTCCAACTTACACATTTGCAGGTATTCAATGCAGCTCTTGTAGGGCTCAGCTCTTAACAAGGGTTTAACATTTTAGGATCACCATAGTGTCGTAACTTATTTCCGTGTAGCGACGTAATTCTACTTCGGAACATATGGTGGTTACTTACAACACGTACTGAATGCCATCAAACATGACAACGATGCAGTCTGACCATATTCGATTATGCCAACATCACAACAAGAAGTACAATTATACTTTATTTCCACCTACAGAGCAACATTTATACGGACGTATAGTCGAACACCTATTGCAAGCCACTATTTGCCGTCACATTGCACGTAGGCCGGGCTCGGAAACATCATTTTCACAACCTTCATATGACTTCATTATTCACGTTCTTGAGACATTGCGCATGTAGACATTCCGTATAGGACACTGTCTACGACATAACCAAATCGTTACCAACGACGTTGATTTCGAAGTTCACCGAAGCCGGATTTTGGGGTGAACATGGAATCTGAGGCCGTGGGCACCTTAAGAATTGTCAAAATATTCTCGGAAATTCCGAAAGAAATGGAAACTTTTTAACGTTGTATTTTTTAGGCGCTGGGTGAAACTTGACAAGTTCAGGCCATTTTATGTGATTTCTGATCACTGCCACGCCTAGTAAGGAATCAAATCTGGCAATACAAGTGGGTGCAAACAGCTTGGATTTCCGGAAATGACTTTTTTAGATAGAAAATATCAATTGACAGGTTAATTTAATCCAACACAACTGGTTGGTTATTGGTTTTACGACACGTCGACTGTTGAGTCATGTAGCGTCGCCAATCTCTCACGCCGATTGGTCGCGGGCGAAGAGTAGCAACAGGTGAGGCTCGAACCCACAAGTCTTTCGATTGTGAGACGAGCATCTTACCCCTAGACCACTCGTCCCCATATCCGACACAACTCGTCCTGGCGCATCGATTTGGTCAAGGATATTTTCTTTTATCTGGAAAAGTGTGTTTTAACGAGATAATTTGGAAATTGCGTGTGCATTCGGAACTTCCTGCAGCTTTGAATATCGCATATTTCATGGACTTCTCAACAGGTACAGATAGCCGGCAGCCAACGGAACAGGATTTCTTTGATGGAAATATTTTAAGTTCAAACATTTCCGCAAAAGGAATTTTACATATTTGTGTATTTTGACATGTTTCGTTCTTCTAATGCTGTCAGAGAGTACTGAATTTCGTTTGCATCAAGTTTCCCCTCGGTGTATCCTTTTCATTCTTTTCATTTATGACGCTGAATGTGGAAAAAAATCTTTAAAATCGGAGATATTAAAAAATAGTTCGAAATTTTGAAATTGGAAATTTCACACACAAAGCCACACCTCTGGCAATGTGGGGATGCTCACGTTTTCAATGAGGCTTACCAACACTTCCGCAACATTTTTTTTTGTTATTCGCTTTGTATGGTGACGATAAGAATCGACACAGCGACTATCACAATTGCTTGAAGTGTTTATGTACGTCGAAAAAAAATCACCACATCCTCTTTCCACCTGGCGGAACCGTTTTCGAACACTGATTCGTACACTGCTCCGGCTCTGCCAAGCCTGTTCTCGTTTCCTACCCGATGTTAACCCCTCTGTTGTCCGCCGGCATCAACGCCGGCGCCTTTATCTCCCTCGGAACCGCCACCAGGCTGGAGAGTATTATTGAGCTATGTACAGATGGGGAATACGGATATATGTACGAAATACGGATGGGGTGGGAGGGAAAAAATACGCGCCACAAACACCTCGGTTTTTACTTGCCTTTAACACATAGGCATCAACAGTCCAGAGAAACGCAATGCTTTTTCTTCAGCACAAAATGATAAACTTGCCTAACAATGAATCGCTGACACAAAGTGATCCTTATGTTTGTTGTAGGTATTTGCCTACCGCGCCATATGCAATATGTAGGCAATAGAACCTGATTCAATAGGGTCGGGTTGCGTTATTTCTATGTTTGTTGTTATTCAATACATATCAGTTGTTCCGAAGTACAATTGCGTTGCTACGCGTAAATGTACCCATGGGTGACCTATCGGTAACTAGTGACCTTGACATTCGTGATGGTTTTTAAGGGATACTGTAAAATCGACATTAAAAAGGTAGAAATGTTTTTCCCTTAGAAAAACGTTTTCCAATCATTTATGTGTATGTCATTGATCTACCTCATGCAGCTTTCCAATGGAGAGATTTTACACGAAATCCGTCCTACCCGGAAAACGCAAAATCGCAAAAGGTCATAAAGAGTGGACGGCCATATCGGATATTTATAATAAGAACGCATTTTTTTGTTTAGTCAGCGAAATCATGCCCACTTATATTTCCGCCGTCAAATTGGTCAATTCCGATGGGCTAGGGGTCACGGGAGGTGACGAGGTCACGGGATCATGAGGTCACGAGATAAAAGATAGGAAATACTGATATTTTATTTCTGGTATGTTTCAGTTGATCCTTTTTCTTCTGAAATATACATACTTTTTCACCCTTTCCGCTTATTATTCATGAGATATCCATCGTCAAACCAACCCATGTTATTTGACCTAAAAATAATGCCGGAGCCTATAGCTGAAAACCGTTGGCCGAATCGGGCTGAAATTTGCACAGCCGTTTTCAGAGCCAAAGACTACCATGTGAGCAAATTTTGGTCTCTATAAAAAATTATGGGGTGAAGTGCATTGATCGATCTGTCGTGGCACGCACCAGCTGCAGACACTGAAGGAAGTCTTCATTTTTAGTTGGACGACGGGCCGGGAGCGGTAGATATCTAGTGAATCCTGAACAAAATATGTTTTTTAAGGTCTGATGTAATTTTTCCTTCACTTGGAAATTATTTTTTATTTTCCTTAATTGGTAACAGGTCGGCTTCGGATGATAGCACACATTTAGAGGAGTGTGTTTTCTCTTGACATCCACCAAAGTCACTTTGGAGTGGAATGGTCAGGAGATGGGCAGCCATATTTTATCTGAATTGAGGTGGGTATGGGGCTAGTTGAGACATTGCGACTGGGGAAAGATGAGCCGTGGATGAGCAGTGGCCTATTAATGTGTTGCACGCTGCCGATGTTTTCTTTCTCATGAAACATGACATAAATTGGCATATTATATCTCAGCCTATTGCCCTAGAGCACATTGTTCTGTGATGAGTTATGGTGTGACAATACCCGAGAAAAGGCGGTGAAAATATAGGTCGAAGTATAATATACGTGGTATTTTCTAATAGCTTTCATGCTTTCCCGCCAGAACGTGTCAGATGGAAAAATGTGACCACAAAAAGCGTGCAACACTAAACGTTACACTCCCCTGCAGTCGTCACAGCATTTGTTTACATCAATAAGGCTTCTGATCAACTTACCCCACCACTAGGATCAACTTTCCCCACGCCCGGGGTAAGTTTAGACGAGGGTGATACGTCAGAACAACTCAAAATCACGGATTTATAATTGTTGGAGAAAAATCCTGATGCGACTCATTTGTGCCCACGGATCACTCTTTCAGAATACGTGCACAAATAACCAATTTGCATAACCACATGTGCTCAAGGCCCTCTCAAGTAAATTTTGGCTCAACTTACCTCAGCTTCCCTTATATGCGATATCGTGTTTTCTGTAGAGCTATGTTCGAATGTATTTTTTTTTGTCAATTTTGACTGGATTTCGAAGATGGCAGTTTGCCGAAACATCAGCAATGATATTTCCTGCGCATTTTGAATCTATTTCATGAGGCCGTTTCATGTTGTCATCGTTAACAAAAGATGCTCCATTCCAACCACCAATCACAGTCAAGAATCAGAAATCATCCTCATCTCCCTTGTCGCTCTGATTTTATTTTTCTTGGGAGTGTTGTTTAAGTCACGCCTGGAAACATTACCTATCCGGGTAAGCTATGGGTGACTCGGGCAGTTTAACATCGAAAGGAATCCAAATCTTGTGAATCTGGTAACCCCATGGTAAAGCTGAAGAACAATTGTGGGTTCTGGTACACAGTTATGAACACCAGAACATGTACAACACATGACTACTGTAGCCCTCGCAGCTGCTCTTTTTTCCTGTCGGTTGCTACCCACATTTGTCCATGGTTCCAAGACAAAACTATGGCCTCAAACAAAATTATAGTTTAGCCTGGGTCCAGCCTAGGATGCTCGTAACGCCCGACACCTCACCAAACTGGTCAAGATGCCGGGCGAAGACCTCACCTCACCGGTGGAGCTGGCGCTGACCGCTGTCGGGTGGCCGCCGCTCAGAACCTGTCTGAGCCGCCCGTCTGGCAGCTCGGCCGCCACGGCTTGTTCTCATAGTGCCGCCCACCGGCCGCCCACCGGCCGCCCACCGGCCGCCAACCTGCCGCCCACCGACCGCCGCGGCGGCGGCCCGCGGCGGCAGGGACCAGCGCGGCGGCCGGGACCAGCGCGGCGGCCGGGACCAGCGCGGCGATCGGAACCAGCGTGGCGGCGGGACCAGCGTGGCGGCCGGGACCAGCGTGGGGGGCAGCGTGGCGGCCGGGACCAGCACAGCGGCCGGGACCAGCGTGGGGGCCGGGACCAGCGCGGCGGGACCAGCGTGGCGGCCGGGACCAGCGTGGCGGCCGGGACCAGCGCGGGGGCCGGGACCAGCGTGGGGGCCGGGACCAGCGCGACGGGACCAGCTTGGCGGCCGGAACTAGCGCGGCGGCCGGGACCAGCGTGGCGGCCGGGACCAGCGCGGCGGCCGGGACCAGCGTGGGGGCCGGGGCCAGCGTGGCGGCCGGGACCAGCGCGGCGGCCGGGACCAGCGTGGGGGCCGGGACCAGCGCGACGGGACCAGCTTGGCGGCCGGAACCAGCGCGGCGGCCGGGACCAGCGTGGGGGCCGGGACCAGCGCGGCGGCCGGGACCAGCGTGGGGGCCGGGGCCAGCGTGGCGGCCGGGACCAGCACAGCGGCCGGGACCAGCGTGGGGGCCGGGACCAGCACGGCAGCCGGAACCAGCGCGGCGGCCGGGACCAGCGTGGCGGCCGGGACCAGCGCGGCGGCCGGGACCAGCGCGGCGGCCGGGACCAGCGCGGCGGCCGGGACCAGCGCGGCGGCCGGGACCAGCGCGGCGGCCGGGACCAGCGCGGCGGCCGGGACCAGCGTGGCGGGACCACCGCGGCGGCCGGGACCAGCGCGGCGGCCGGGACCAGCGCGGCGGCAGGGACCAGCGCGGCGGCCGGGACCAGCGCGGCGGGACCAGCGCGGCGGCGGGACCAGCGCGGCGGGACCACCGCGGGGGCCGGGACCACCGCGGCGGCAGGGACCAGCGCGGCGGCCGGGACCAGCGCGGCGGCAGGGACCAGCGCGGCGGCCGGGACCAGCGCGGCGGGACCAGCGTGGCGGCCGGGACCAGCGTGGGGGCCGGGACCAGCGTGGGGGCCGGGACCAGCGTGGGGGCCGGGACCAGCGTGGCGGGACCAGCGTGGCGGCGGGACCAGCGCGGCGGCCGGGACCAGCGTGGGGGCCGGGACCAGCGCGGCGGCCGGGACCAGCGTGGCGGGACCAGCGTGGCGGGACCAGCGTGGCGGCGGGACCAGCGCGGCGGCCGGGACCAGCGCGGGGGCCGGGACCAGCGCGGCGGGACCAGCGTGGCGGCCGGGACCAGCGTGGGGGCCGGGACCAGCGTGGCGGCCGGGACCAGCGTGGCGGGACCAGCGTGGCGGTCGGGACCAGCGTGGGGGCCGGGACCAGCGTGGGGGCCGGGACCAGCGCGGCCGGGACCAGCGTGGCGGCCGGGACCAGCGTGGCGGCGGGACCAGCGCGGCGGCCGGGACCAGCACAGCGGCCGGGACCAGCGTGGCGGCGGGACCAGCGCGGCGGCCGGGACCAGCGCGACGCTGTCGCCACCACCACTTGGAAATAGCACAGCTGACCGAGAGATCGGAGGCCTGCAACATTGCTGTTTACCCGTGAGCCCAAAGGACTCTGAGGCTCCGCCCCCAGGCGCTGAAACCCCGCCCACAGGCCGTCGGCTGTTATTCACGGTTCTATTTCATGTGTTACGTGCGGTAGACGAGTTCTGATGAGACAAGCGTCTGAGCGGAACCTACCAAGACGAGCCGTCGGACCAGTGTGTGTGGTGTTTGAAGTCAGCAGCGGATGCATAAATTTTCCCTAAGTTGTCCCCTTCCCTGGATCCACCAGTGGGGGAGCGCACTCGAGCATACTGAAGGGGCACCTTTTCCTGACAGGAGGGCGCCTAGTTTCCTCTCAAGCAGAGGCGGCAGGACGTCGACACGCAAGGGGGCCAAGCCGGGGGAGGGTGGCAAACCGGGGCGGGGGAAGCCGGGGGTCAGATCGGGGGGCTAGTCTCCATAGGTCTCCTGTAGTTCCGGATGGGGTGAAGGCTAGCCCATAGCTGTAATCCCAGGGGCCTCCTGTAGTCCCAGGGGCTCTTGAAATCTTAGGGGGCCTCTTGTATTCTCTAATACCTACTACCAGGATGACTTCTGTTATCTGTTCTTGCCATCCCAAGAGGGACCAGCGGCTCGTTGCCCCCGTCCCGCCGCCCCTGCTCTCTGCACCTATTCCTATAAGAGGGACTCATTTGGCTGACAAATCTGTTGAGCAGTGAAGGAGCAAGCCAAGCGGGGTACCCTGAAGCCTCTAGAATGGGTACTTTTTCCAGATCAGAGAGGTGCCACCTTTCCACAGGGGAGGGGGTACATTCCCCAGTGCTAACTGGATGCGCCCTTATTTGAAAGTCATGAAATCCTGGGTGAAAGTTTCAGATCACTGCATGTTTTTTATTCCAGAAAAATGACACGCACAGGAAGACAACCACACGATCCAACCACCACCAGACCTTTCGCCCCCCCCCCCCCGTCCACAGGGCGCCGCCATGACACACCGCGGGCGGCTGAGTCTGGAGAACAGACGCAGCCGACCGCAGCGGCACGCAGCCCAGGTGACGTAACACCTTTCAAGGCTGACCCAAAGGTCAGCGGGCGGAGTCGAGTCGGGGTCTGAGGCTGGTAGCCGACGCATATTAAAGCAGCAATGCAGCAAGGCCTGTGAATGGCCCCTGGACCGGTCCGTTGGAACTCGAGGGTCACAGATGGATTTTAATTGCTCCGGACCGGAACTGCTGCTGGCTGTGGTGGTGACGCTGCTGGCTGTGGTGGTAACTCTGGGGCTGCTGGCTGTGGTGGTGACCTGCTGGCTGTGGTGGTAACGCTGGGGCTGCTGGCTGTGGTGGTGACGCTGCTGGCTGTGGTGGTGACGCTGGCGCTGCTGGCTGTGGTGGTGACGCTGGGGCTGCTGGCTGTGGTGGTGACGCTGACGCTGCTGGCTGTGGTGGTGATGACGCTGCTGGCTGTGGTGGTGGTGACGCTGCTGGCTGTGGTGGTGATGACGCTGCTGGCTGTGGTGGTGACGCTGACGCTGCTGGCTGTGGTGATGACGCTGCTGGCTGTGGTGGTGGTGACGCTGACGCTGCTGGCTGTGGTGGTGGTGGCGTTGACGCTGCTGGCTGTGGTGGTGATGACGCTGCTGGCTGTGGTGGTGGTGACGCTGCTGGCTGTGGTGGTGATGACGCTGCTGGCTGTGGTGGTGACGCTGCTGGCTGTGGTGGTGATGACGCTGCTGGCTGTGGTGGTGGTGACGCTGCTGGCTGTGGTGGTGATGACGCTGCTGGCTGTGGTGGTGACGCTGACGCTGCTGGCTATGGTGGTGACGCTGACGCTGCTGGCTGTGGTGGTGGTGACGCTGACGCTGCTGGCTGTGCTGGTGGTGACGCTGACGCTGCTGGCTGTGGTGATGACGCTGGGGCTGTGCTGGTGGTGACGCTGACGCTGCTGGCTGTGGTGATGACACTGCTGGCTGTGGTGGTGGTGACGCTGACGCTGCTGGCTGTGGTGGTGGTGGCGTTGACGCTGCTGGCTGTGGTGGTGATGACGCTGCTGGCTGTGGTGGTGGTGACGCTGCTGGCTGTGGTGGTGACGCTGCTGGCTGTGGTGGTGACGCTCACGCTGCTGGCTGTGGTGGTGGTGACGCTGCTGGCTGTGGTGGTGGTGACGCTAACGCTGCTGGCTGTGGTGATGACGCTGCTGGCTGCGGTGGTGACGCTGACGCTGCTGGCTGTGGTGGTGACGCTGGTGCTGCGTGCTGTGGTGGTGACGCTGCTGGCTGTGATGGTGGTGACGCTGACGCTGCTAGCTGTGGTGGTGGTGGCGTTGACGCTGCTGGCTGTGGTGGTGGTGCGCTGACGCTGCTGGCTGTGGTGGTGGTGACGCTGCTGGCTGTGGTGGTGACGCTGCTGGCTGTGGTGGTTACGCTGGCGCTGCTGGCTGTGGTGGTGACGCTGACGCTGCTGGCTGTGGTGGTGACGCTGACGCTGCTGGCTGTGGTGGTGGTGACGCTGGGGCTGCTGGCTGTGGTGGTGACGCTGACGCTGCTGGCTGTGGTGGTGACGCTGGGGCTGCTGGCTGTGGTGGTGGTGACGCTGCTGGCTGTGGTGGTGACGCTGGCGCTGCTGGCTGTGGTGGTGACGCTGCTGGCTGTGGTGGTTACGCTGACGCTGCTGGCTATGGTGGTGACACTGACGCTGCTGGCTGTGGTGGTGGTGACGCTGACGCTGCTGGCTGTGGTGGTCGTGACGCTGCTGGCTGTGGTGGTGGTGACGCTGCTGGCTGTGGTGGTGACGCTGACGCTGCTGGGTGATGTGCGGGAGGGGCGCTCGAAACAATTGCAGAATATGCTGGAAGCTCTAAGAATTTCGAGGGCGAATATGGGTCCAGAGACATGCTTTGAACTCGTTTTGAAGGTAAAATAATAACATGTGAACTTTGAACTATAATAACTCCGATGGAAAGAAATTGCAAACACAATGTCGTGCTAAAACGTGCTTGGGCTGGGAGAAATGTGCTCCTTTAAGCAAATGCTTCGTTGTTTTGACAACTGCAATATGTGACTTTTTGTGTGCAAAAAAGTCAAAAAAGGTGCAAAAAATTGTGTTTTTTGTGACAACTGCAATATGTGACTTTTGACAACTTTTGACAACACAATATGTGTGACGGATGTGGTTTGAATGCCACATCTGGTTCCGCTATTGCGTGAACATTTCTTACCGAAAATTATCGACCCGCGCTTGTTGAACTTCGCAAATTCAGGTCCCTTTTTGCATTAGAGCTGCACACAATGGTGCTGCAAACATTGAGGCCCACTTTAACTATTGATGCCTTGTTAGCCCGCGACGGCTGGCGGTTGGCGGTAATGATGCTGATGTAAACTCGGAATTTCCTCCATGGTTCCCAAACCGCTTACCACTTACTGAACCACAGTTGTACTTCACATCCAGTAAAGGTTAAAATCTATAATCACCTCATTGGCTTTAATCTAAGAGGTATATGACGCTTTTGTTAACTTCGTTTGGCTGTTATGCCCATCAGACACCGCAAATATAGTGGAGCCATTTCATCATCGTGCCTGATGCTCTGCCAGACGTTATTCCACAAATCGCTGTTGTCACGTGCCGTGGCAGTCACCGCTTCCGCTTCACCTCTTATTTTACTTAATCCCATCAAATCGAAACACGTGGTACTGAACCTGCGATAATCTGAAACATTTCTAATGTCCTTTTGATACATTTGCGGGCGCTATTACGTGTGTTCTGTGGTAAAAACAAAACATATAAATTACACCTAAAAACTACACCTAAAACTTCGTTCTGTGAGGTTTGCATGTAACTTCCAGTGTCTTGTGATATTGTTGATGTTTCTGTGACGTTATAGGTATCGTGTCGTAAAACAGGGGATGTTCTGAGATGAAACCAACCATCACTATGCACTGACGTCATTTGTTCAATCCTTTGGTTAGTTCTTGTGACCTTATGTTGTCGATTTTAGCCGTCCATGCGACCGTGTGAGGCGAACGGCGTCAGACGGTTGACAGGTCACCAAACCTCGCGTCCGTCCCTTGTCAGTCTTACCGTTAATGTGCGGTACACAAATATGGCTATAAATGCATAGCACCTCCACAGAATGTGTTCAGCTAAGCTATAAAAGTCCATATATTTTGTGCCACACCAGGCCAAAACTTCTGCTGCCAGACAAGCAACATCGTTCCAACGATGACCTGGTTAAGATCAATGGGTGCAGGTCACGTTGGGAAAACTTCATGCGTCACGTCCGCGATGCCTGGCATCTTGCTGGTGGGCCAATAGGAAGCGCCGTCTGGTCAGCGCATGGTGCTGGTGGGCCAATAGGAAGCGCCGTCTGGTCAGCGCATGGTGGTGGTAGGCCAATAGGAAGCGCCGTCTGGTCAGCGCATGGTGGTGGTGGGCCAATAGGAAGCGCCGTCTGGTCAGCGCATGGTGGTGGTAGGCCAATAGGAAGCGCTGTCTGGTCAGCGCATGGTGGTGGTAGGCCAATAGGAAGCGCCGTCTAGTCAGCGCGTGGTAATGGCCACGTTCAGTAAGACACATTGGTTCTCTCGTCATGGCCACGTGCAGTAAGACACACTGGATCTCCGTACGTGTCCGCTAGAGGTGGCAAATACCTCCAAACAAATGTTGGGACAGAAGACTAGAACCGGCCGGTCTGGTGGGAACAAGCCCGGTTGAGGTCCGGTTAAATGAACTGAAGCCTGGTCAGATGAGCAGGTCTTTAAGCATATTTGTTCCCCATATATATTAGTATCATTGTTTTTGTTTCATTATGGTAATATGGGGAGTTTACATCACTTTGGAAAGTCTTGGTCACTCCCAGAAAGTTGATTCAAAATAAACCTGATAGAGGAATTCCCTTTCCAATTGACAGGTATTCATGGCAACAACATGATGCTTACGAATAATTATTAAAACACATAAGCTAATACCCATTACTTACAGTCTTCAATCAAGGAAGCAGCACAATTAAGACAAGTGTATCGATACCAAGCGATCGATCGATCGCTAGCGATCGATCTTATCGAAGCAATCGATAAGACAAGTGCATCGATACCAAGAATACCAAATCATTCGGTATTCAATCGTGTGTAAAATGTTACATTATGCATTTAGTAATGATACCACGGCCTGCTTCCGATATCTAAACTGTAATGTTCTTCAGCCTTCAAACATCATGGTAGCTTACTGCAGAAGCAATACGTACACCTACAATTTAAAGGGGACTAATTATTTCCCTGACTATTTTCAGCTAAAACAATTATTTGCATTATCTGTGTCTTGCATAATGATGCCTATTTTGCCAATTTTGCAGGCATGTATCTAGGTAGGTACTTGGGGAATGACCACACATATGTATTTTACCATAAAAAAATACAGGGCACGTAGGATGGAGAAGCATCAGATATGGATGCTTCTTAGAATAGCTAGAGACCTACAAAATACTACAAAAACAGCTAAATATTACCTATGTAGTGCACTTAGTACACAATAAATTACAGCCCACACATAAATGGCCTGCCTTACCAGCCTGCCTTGCTGCGTCCCATTCATCTTCAACCTGCACGCTGATTCTAAGACTTATTTCGCTACAACTATGAACTGCCTGGCTAAGCCAATGCATCCGACAACCATGAATGATTAATGGTTCGATGTATTTAATAGCATGGATTAACAACCATACACAGAAATGAAGTCGAAACAGCACCAGTTATTAATCCCAACCGAAGCTAATATATGGCATTGGCCGGAAATGCATCACGATCATTAAGCAAGGATAGTTCAAAAGAAGGTGGCATACAGACGGGTAGAAAAATGTGACCATCGACTGGTGACGTAATACAATTATATACGGTAAATCACATGGACAGTCTTTTTGTGGGATGCGCTTGCTTGTGAATACATTGAAGTTACTTAGGTGTGATTTGAGTTCATGTATATTTGCAAGCACCATTCTGGCAAGTTGCATTCAACTTTGTGGAATTGCCTTCCCTGTCCCTGTATTTCATCCCTTCACATACTGATTAACATCACAAATCAAGGTAGAAGCTGTGGATGGAGTTGTTGTTGTTTGGGGGTTAATGGGGCCCTAATAACATTCTTCCAGGATGGTATTAGGGCATTATTAAATTGAAATTCATTAAATTAGCTGAAAGAGTTAAATAAGTTTAATATATATTGAATTAAATTTAATGTAATTAAATAAAATAATTTAAATCAGTCATCCTGGATGAAATTGGATTGGCACAGATACAGACTATACAAGCGTCAGAAGGCCCAGCAAGCAAGAAGTGGTCTATGAACGAGGGCTGACCTAAACATGAGTCGCTTGAGTCGTTTTCAATTATTAAAGCCCATATTGGTCGATCATTTTCAGAGTGATTTGTTTTTAATGCATTCTCCTGCATTATGTTAGACAAATACGCATACATTAAATGTATTACCTCGCTGTATCTTTTGTATTAAATGAAATGGGCCAAACAAGAAGCGTCCCAAAATTTGCAGCTTACTTTTGAGGAACCCATGTGTTTAAGCAAGCCCTTGAATGGTGGCGACAGTAATTAATTAGAGGTAATTGTGTTGCTGGCCCTTTGGTTTTCATGAATTTATCCGATGTATGGTGCTGCTCCGAGGTTAGTTTTGCTGTGAATGCCTTCGCTGATGATTCAGCACTTTATCTTTTATTTTCGGAACTTTACAGTTACCACCAAATTATTTTAATATGAAGGAGTATAGTATGAAAATGAAAACGGCGCAGCAACCGGTTGAATGGCAATCTGACCATGAAGAATGAATTGTATTGTAGAGGACATAATGTGACGTTTGAAGAAGGAACAATATTGAGTTTTGAATTGTGGATCAAGAATGATGACCATCTTGTATGTTGTGTTCGGCATAGTATACATTAGTTGAAGATGAATGAATGCAACATTGTCCATCGTGGCAATTTTTCTGTTGTCGATTTTGCAGTCTTTGGATTATGACTTGAAGTATTAAGCTGTGCACTTCAAGAGCTGAATAACTTTGAAATTTTGCTGTAAGTATGGATGCCTGCCAATATAAAATAATTCCTTCTGTAGAGAATGCTTGTTTTCCCCTTGCATTACCACCAACAAAATTTTAAAGAATGTGATCTACATTGCTTATACAACCATGCACAAGAAGCAACGATATTGGCACAACGTCGTAATACAATGTGCCACAATGATAGTCTTATGCCATGTATATTTCATTTGCATTTTAGCCTGGTTCCAACCATATTATACTGTGCAATACATGGTGAAACTAACTGGCATTTATTTTTGGCTTTATTGCAGTTGCAAGTCCAACCTTTGACAATTGTATATAATGAGCATGTGTGACCAATCAACCACTGTCCTTAATAATCCGTTGATTTGAGTTAGCATGCAAACAACTCAAAAAAAAAAATTTTTTTTTTTTTTTTTCTCTTTCCTTTGGGGGGGGGGAAAACCCACAAAAAAAAAAAAAATTAAAAAAAAAAAAAAAAAAAATTTTTTTATTTGGGTTCCGTTTTATAAAAAAAAAAAAAAAAAGAAAAAAAAAAAACGAAAAAGAAAAAAAGGGGGGAAGGGGGGGAAAAAAAAAAAAAAAAAAAAAAAAAAAAAAAAAAAAAAAAAAAAAAAAAAAAAAAAAAAAAAAAAGGGGGGGGGGGGGGGGGAACCCCGGGGGGGGGCGCCCCCACCCCCCGCCCCCCCCAAAAAAAAGGGGGGGGGGGGGGGGCGGGGGGGGGGGGGGGGGGGGGGGGGCGTGTTTTTTATTTTTTTTTTTTTTTTTATTTTTAAAAAAAAAAAAAAAAAAAAAAAAAAAAAAAAAAAAAAAAAAAAAACAAAAAAAAAAAAAAAAAAAAAAAATAAAATGGAGAATGGGAAAATATGGGTAAATTGTATTTTTATACTTCTTTATAAAATAATTTTAAAAAATTTTTATTTTTGTTTTTTAGAGGGAGAGAATTAATATTTTTTTGATTTTTTTTTTTTTTTATAATTTTAAAATAAAAAAAAATAGGTATAGTAAGTTAAGGAGGTTGGGGGGGGGGGGGGGGGGGGGGGTGGGGGGAGGGAGGGGGAGGAGAGGGGAGGAAAGAAAAAAAAAAGAAGGGGGGGGGGGTAAAAAAAAAAAAAGAAAAAAAAAAAAAAAAAATTTTTAAAAGGAGGGAAGGGAAGGGGGGGGGGGGGGGGAAGGAGGGAAAGGAGGGGAAAAGGGGGGGGGGGGGGGGGGGGGGGGGGGGGGGGGGGGGGGGGGGGGGGGGGGGGGGGGGGGGGGGGGGGGGGTGTGGGGGGGGGGGAAATTGGGGGGAAAGGGGTTTTATGGGGTTTTGGGATGGGTGGGGGGGGGTTGAAAGGTGGGGGGGGAAGGGGGAAAAAGAAAAGGGGGGGGGGGGGGGGGGGGGGGGGGGGGGGGGGGGGCCGATGGCTCGACGAGCGAGCTCATCCGCCCGCTCGTTGCCCGGAATCCCCATGTGGCCAGGGACCCAGAGCAGTGCGAGTTGACGGTGAGCATGATGCGTGTGATAGAGTTGACGGATAGCGTGGAGTGTGGGGTGTGTAGTGTTGTGTATGGCTGTGAAAGCATCGATGGATGAACGTGAGTCAGTGCAGATGATTGTTGGTGTGGTGATGTGGTGTTGAACAATGTGGCGTAGACAGGCGTAGATTGCGACTAACTCTGAAGTGTAAACCGAGTGGTGTGGCGTTAATTTTATTTGGCCGAAGTTGGGTCCACCACACCAGGCAGCTCCCGTACCGTCTGCGGTACGGGAGCCATAAGTGTAGAAGTGTGTGAAATGGGGGTGGGCTGCTTGATATTCGAAAAATGTGTGTTGGGTTTCGAGGGGGGAAAGTATTTTTTTTGTTTTAGTGAAAGAGATATTCGAGATTGGGATGATACATGTGCCAAAACGGGGTAGGGGAGGCAATTTTCCGGGGATTACCTTTGGGAATTTGAGTGCGAATGTAAGGACATGGTTCAAATGTATGGCAATATTGTATTTGTTCCTATTATATGAACGTCGAACGGGAGGATTAGAGAGTGCGAGGCTGGCAGGGTGGTTGTGCTGTGTTGTGGTCCGAAAATGGTATCTGACTAGTTGGAGTGTTCTGCGGTGTTGTAAGCTGGGTAGGTGGGCCTCAGCCCGGAGACTAGTGATGGGCGTGGTGCGGTGTGCTCCGGTGATGAGGCGAAGTGCGTTATTCTGTATGCATTCATGTGTTGCGATGTGTGAAGGAGATATATGATCAAGGGCGTCGCCACCGGGGGGCAGAGGGGGCAGTCGCCCCCCCCTGCCGTGAGACGGGAGGGGGGCGCCCCCCCCTGAAATTTGAGGAGGCCCCTATCCGAAAATGCACAAGAAAAAAGTGAGCAAGGAGGCCGTCCGGACATGAGAGGAGGCCTCCAAGACGTGAGAGGAGGCCCCTAATTTGAAGAAAGAGTCACCTAGGAGAGGATAGGAGGCCCCAGAAATCAAGAGAGTGCCAACAATTGGCACGGAGGCCCCCAGGAATGCAAAGGAGGCCCCCAGGACTGCAAAGGAGGCCCCCAGGATTGCAAAGGAGGCCTCCAGGGTTACAAAGGAGGCCCCCGGGATTGAAAAGGAGGCCCCCATGATTACAAAGGAGCCCCCCAGGATTGCAAAGGAGGCCCCCAGGATTGCAAAGGAGGCCCCAGGTTTGCAAAGGAGGCCACCAGGATTACAAAGGAAGACTCCAGGATTGCAAAGGAGGCCCCCAGGATTGCAGAGGAGGCCCCAGGATTGCAAAGAAGGCCCCCAAGATTGCAATGGAGGCCCCAGGATTGCAAAGGAGGCCCCCATGATTACAAAGGAGGATTCCAGGATTGCAAAGGAGACCCTCAGGATTGCAAAGGAGGCCCCCAGGATTGCAAAGGAGGCCCCCAGGATTGCAAAGGAGGCCCTGAGGATTGCGAAGGAGGCCCACAGGATTGCAAAGGAGACCCTCAGGATTGCAAAGTAGGCCCCGTGATTGCAAAGGAGGCCCAATACGGGAAGGGAGACCTCAGAAAATGAGAGGAGGCCCAAAGACGGAAGAGAGAGCCAGTGGATATGAGATAAGGTTTCGGAGACGCAAAAGCAGTCCCCAAAACGGGTAAGGTTCCACCAAGATAGAAAAGGATGATCCAGAAAAGTGGCAGGAAGCACCTAATTCGGAAGAGGACGATATAAGATTGGAAATAAGACCCTATGATGAACGAGGAAGCCCCTAAAATAGGAGAGAAGGGCAATTACATAAGAGGGATGGCTCCCAGGCGAGAAAAAAGGCTTCAAGACGGGTAAGAAAGTCCCCAGGAAATGACAAGGCAACTGAGATAGGAAAGGTTGCTTGTAATTTGGAAGAGGAGGCACCTGAAAGAGAACAGGAGTCCATCAGGAGATAAGAGGCCACCCTTAAAATGGGCAAAGATGGAATCAAAACACAGAACAGGAGGCCCCGAAGACGTCAGAGGAGGCCCCTAATTTGAAAAAGAAAGCCTCTAGAAGAGAAAAGGAGGCTCCTGCCGGACTCGAGAGGAGTCCCTCGAGATCGAGTAGGAGGTCTCCAGGGCCGAATGAGGCCCCGACGACCGGAAGGAATTCCCAGGAAATGAGAGAAGGCCCTTAAGATGGGAGTGGTAGGTAGCAGGTATGGAAGGAGGCGAGGTTTCCAAAATTGAAGATCCCCTCAAGACGGGTAAGCTTTGCGAGGACAAAGGAAGAGGCCCACGAGGCGTGGCAGGAGGCCCCTAATTTGGCAGAGGATGCCCCTGGAACATGAGAGGAAGCCCCATGCCATATTAAAGGGGCCCCAGGATGCGGGAGGAGGCCCTCCAAAACGGGAGAGGAGGACCATTGAATATGGAGGAGGGTAGGACGCACGAGAAGACGTCCAAAACCGGTAAAGAGGCTCCAGGAAATGAGACGAGACCCCTAAGACGCGAGAGGAGGTCTATAATTTGCAAGAAGCCCCTGAAATGGCAGGAGTCGTGCCGGGGTACTTGAAAATCACGATATGGGTCCAAAAAGATCCGGCCGGGGCCCCTGAAAATCACGCTGAGCCTAGGGGTATCAAAAATTCACGCCCGGACCATGAAAATCACGCTAGGGGCACGATAGGTCGTACCGTTCCCGAACAGTATCATTGGGACACAAATAAAGCCGGGGAAACGAAAAGCAATCCGGACATGGATAATCACTCTGGTGCCCCAACAATGACACCAAAAGCATCCAAAACGTATTGGACACCCACAAAGTGTCGAGGTCGCTAAAACTCGCACTAGGGATCCAAGCAAATGACGTCGGGACACAAAAGATTGCATTGGACTAAAAAAAGTCGCGTCGCAGCCCTTGAAAATCTCACTGGGGACCAAAAAGGTCGTGCCTGGACCCCAAAGGTTGCAGCTGCCCCAACAATCAATTATCAACCGGAATGTCACTCTGCGCCCCAAAAAATCGGAATCAGAGTAGTTTCTTTTGGGGCGACGACAGTACGTGCGCAATATCATCAAAGCAGCTGACGCGCGCAAAAATCCCAACTATACACACAAGACGACAGTGTAGAATATACATGATACTTGACCTGACCTAACGCCATTAACCTTGTCATATATTTGAAAGCAGAATATCTACATCATTCTTATATCATGTTCTGCATGAAAAGATTTCCCCTTACTACGATAAGAACAGATAATTTGACCCGACCTTAGTTTAGTAACCTTGACCTTAATTATAATTTCCGGAAAGCAGAGTTGTTTGATTTGATGAAAGAACAGTATGCTCTGAGTTTGGTGTTGCTACGCTGCAGCTACTGCAAATGACGGCATTTTGGAGATTTGGGAATATTATCCTCCTTGATCCGTCCCATGTCAATTTCAAGGGAAAGTAGAAATGAAATTGGCTAATAAGGTCAGGAAGGCAAATACGGTGGGGTCCAAGCACCACCAAAGGTATAGGAAACTCCGCACTTGACCTT
The DNA here is from genome assembly GCA_034440615.1 of Ashinkailepas kermadecensis. Classification (NCBI taxonomy): domain Eukaryota; kingdom Metazoa; phylum Arthropoda; class Thecostraca; family Neolepadidae; genus Ashinkailepas; species Ashinkailepas kermadecensis. The sequence goes on from JAOTOM010004109.1 coordinate 94,537, forward strand.
TCTTCTGGGAGGGCAAGGATTACAAGTACTAACAGGGTTGCAGCAAAATGCTTCTGTAGGGACACACCTGGGCGGGGCACCATACCAATTCCGTCGATTTGAAAACTGTTTTGATTTCTGCCATAATTCCTACTTTCCGAGGTTGTGCACATATTTAGTTCCGACTCTAGCAAATAAACAATTCTAGCCGACATATCCATTTCAAAACCATCGGATGACCCCTCTGGGAATCTCCTGGGATGACCTTTTCGGACTCCTTGCCCGTGACTGGAGAGCCATGTACCTAGTGCGTCCTGTTATTGGTATTGGCTGCGCCATTAGGTACGGACGGAGTTTTCGACTGTTCTAAAAAAAAGCAAATAGCAGAACGGTTGCGCTGATTGATGCCTGTGATCCGTTGTGCATTTTAATTTCCTTGTCGTGTGTGGTGACTGACTAGACTCGGCGATCACGATGACTGCATCAATGCACATGATTGATCAGGGACATTGTTTTCGATTTCCCTGCTTTTGTGGAAGCTGTGCCCCTTCTCCGACCCTGAACTCGCCCCACCACAACTTTGGCTTCGCCCCTGCCTAATGTTAGGCACCAAGGAAATACTTTCACCCATCGTCATCACAGTTCAGGTCTGCTGTGCTCCGATGCTCCATCAAGGCCGGTGTGTTTTAGCCTGCATCTGATCGCGGAAACATTTGTATTTAAGCCGGTGTGTGGAGTGAGGGGGAGGAGGGTGACGGTGACGGTGACGGTGACGGTGACGGTGACGGTGACGGTGACGGTGACGGTGACGGTGACGGTGACGGTGACGGTGACGATGACGATGACGATGACGATGACGATGACGATGGATCCGAGCCCACTGTATGACACTGCAGTCGCATGCTATTACTCACAGTTGTTATGTTGACATGTACTGTGCACTGCTCTTTTAATTATGTGACTTCACCAGTTATTAGACGATTTTCCCCGTTGGTGAGAATGCTGAATAAACATAAATATACACATCGTCGAATACAATTTCAGAATTTCTCAGATCTGAAAATATAGTGCGCGAAATTCGGTCAGTATTTGGTCGGGTGGGGGGGGCGGGGTCTAGTGCGTTGACACTTCGCCCCCTCCCCCTCCCCCCCCCCCCATGATTAAAAAAAAATCGACACCCCTGCAGATAGACTTCCAGCGGTTGCCAATTGGCATCGTACCGAGGCAAAATTTTGTGCACGAGACCTTGGATCGATGTATGCATTGGATGCTTGGTCGTTCGGACGACCTCGAACGGCAAACCAGATGGAGGCTTTTAGACCGGCCATAGATTATCGTACATTCTTTGGGGTCCGGGCGGCCTGAGAGCGGATCAAGTCACAATCGTCCATAAGACTGATTTTGGGCAGGTGGCAGCACCATGCACTTAGCCATCTGAATAGGTGGCGCAACTGTGGCGGTAGTTTCCGTTACTGACGCGATCGATGGTATAAAGGCTGTCGGTATAAAGGAACCTGCCTCCACTCGGCTAGAAATACGTCTTGATCTACCTTTTGCTAGGAGCCAGCGTCGGACGCCGCTGGTCACTATCGCTCTGTACCCTCCAAGGAAATATGATTGCTTTGTTCAATTTTTGTTTTCATGTCACGAGTTGGAGAGCCAATCCAGTATCCAATACGCATCCGTTTATTTTCACCAAGCTCTATCGATCCGCTCCGTTATCCGTACCAAATCGATATCCGCACCAAATCGATATCCGTACCAAATCGATATCCGTACCAAATCGATATCCGTACGGATATCCAGTCCGTGTTATGCTCTGGTGTCTGCACTGACATCAGTACCGTGTGTGAATGTGTTGCCGTACTGTGTGCCTGTCCTGTTGCCGCCGGGGTGCTGTTGTGGGGAAGAGTGGGTGCCTGTAGTGGCTTGTGCCGTGCCGGGAGGGGGAGTGGAGTCTGTTCTGTTGCCTCGGTGGTGTTGTTGTGGGAGGAGTGGGGGTACCTGCAGTGGTTTCTGCCGTGGCGGGGACCTGTTCTGTTGCCTCGGTGTTGTTTGGGTTAGTGGGGACTGGTTTTTGAGTGGGGACCTGTTCTGTAGCCTGGTTTGTGCTGGGGTGAGGGACCTGTTTTGTGTTGGGACCTTTTTTCCTCGGTGTTGTTGTGGGGAGGAGTGGGTACCTGCAGTGGTTTGTGCCGTGGTGGGGGACCTGTTCTGTTGTCTCGGTGTTGTTGTTTGGAGGATTGGGGACCCGCAGTGGTTTGTGCCGTGCTGAGGGACCTGTACTGTTGCTGTGGTGCTGTTGTGGGAGGAGTGGGTACCTGCAGTGGTTTGTGCCGTGGCGGGGACCTGTTCTGTTGCTGTGGTGGTGTTGTTGTGGGGAAGATTGGGTACCTGTAGTGGTTTGTGCCGTGCTGAGGGACCTGTACTGTTGCTGTGCTGTTGTTGTGGGAGGAGTGGGTACCTGCAGTGGTTTGTGCCATGTCGGGGTGGGGGTGGGGGTGGGGGGCTATTCTGTTGTCGTGGTGGCACTCATGTGGGGGAGGTTTCGGCTCCTGTTCTATTGCTAGTAACAGTACAGAAACAGGGAGCGACGCAAGGAGAGAAGGAGACAAGGTCATGAAATTCGCTTTTCGGGAACGGCAGCGCGGGATTTTCTGAGATACTTGCTATGGCTGGCAAACAAGCTAAAGGTGTTGACCAAAGCAGTGGCTAACCTAGTTAAGTTGTGCTCCGTGACCAAGTGGTCATAAGGCGCCGGGAAGTGCGGCCTGTTGGTTGTGTAGCTGTCGGACAGTAAGACCTGTTGGTTGTGTAGCTGCCGGACAGTAAGACCTGTTGGTTGTGTAGCTGTCGGACAGTAAGACCTGTTGGTTGTGTAGCTGCCGGACAGTAAGACCTGTTGGTTGTGTAGCTGGCGGACAGTAAGACCTGTTGGTTGTGTAGCTGCCGGACAGTAAGACCTGTTGGTTGTGTAGCTGGCGGACAGTAAGACCTGTTGGTTGTGTAGCTGCCGGACAGTAAGACCTGTTGGTTGTGTAGCTGTCGGACAGTAAGACCTGTTGGTTGTGTAGCTGCCGGACAGTAAGACCTGTTGGTTGTGTAGCTGGCGGCACGTGAGGCCTGTTGGTTGTGTGTCTGCCGGACAGTAAGGCCTGTTGGTTGTGTAGCTGTCGGACAGTAAGACCTGTTGGTTGTGTAGCTGCCGGACAGTAAGACCTGTTGGTTGTGTAGCTGCCGGACAGTAAGGCCTGTTGGTTGTGTAGCTGGCGGGACGTGAGGCTTGTTAGATGTGTAGTTGCCGAACAGTAAGGCCTGTTGGTTGTGTGGCTGCCGGACAGTAGGGCCTGTTGTTTGTGTAGTTGCCGGACAGTAAGTCCTGTTGGTTGTGTGTCTGCCGGACAGTAAGGCCTTCTGGTTGTGTAGCTGCTGGACAGTAAGTCCTGTTGGTTGTGTGGCTGGCGGGACGTGAGGCCTGTTGGTGGTGTGGCTGGCGGCACGTGAGGCCTGTTGGTTGTGTGTCTGCCGGACAGTAAGGCCTGTTGGTTGTGTGGCTGGCGTCACGTGAGGCCTGTTGGTTGTGTGGCTGCCGGACAGTAAGGCCTGTTGGTTGTGTGTCTGCCGGACAGTAAGGCCTGTTGGTTGTGTAGCTGCCGGACAGTAAGACCTGTTGGTTGTGTGGCTGGCGGCACGTGAGGCCTGTTGGTTGTGTGGCTGGCGGCACGTGAGGCCTGTTGGTTGTGTGGCTGGCGGCACGTGAGGCCTGTTGGTTGTGCAGTTGCCGGAGAGGCCTCAGGTTAGATTCCCGAACTCAGGCGCTTCTTTGACCTGCCATCAGATGCCTCCGCCTCTAAGCTTTACAAGTTATCAAATGGTTCTTCTGAAGTAGTTAAGCAGCAATCGACAAAGTATTTAAATAATACCAAAATATTGAAGTTCAACGTGATGTGTCGCATGCAACCGTTTGGCACACACTGGGCACTGGGAGGCCTCTGAAGATCACTCGCCCTGGAAGAGGAGGATGACGATCTCCCTCCACCTCTTCCCGACTCCTCCTCCAATGATCTCGAAAACTATCAAAGCTAGAAACATCGAACTTGAAAAAGAGTGTCTGGAGCCTATAGGGAACTCATATATTCGAATTTGGTGAACCTAAGTTAATTTGTGCTGGATCAGAAGGAATCCAATGAACTAAAAAAAGAAACTGTTTTTTTTTCTAACTAATGCAGACGTTTGCTGGGAAATATAAAACAACTAGACAAGTTCAACATAATTGATCTAGTTTACAGCAGAGAAAACCAGAACGCAGGGGTGTTCGACCTTAGGTCACGCATGCATAATCAATTGACGTATGACGTTCTTCATGGAAGTATTTCATTGGGGTCGTTTATTAATGAATGGTATAGTTGCACTCATAATATTCGTTTCTTTTTTTTCGTTGCAGTTTTCCCACATCCAATTTTAACGGAAATCGCACCGTCATTCCAATGCCACATCCACACTCGCTGGCCGGGGGGGGGGGACTCTTCAAAGACTCGCTCCCCTTCTAACTTTCGATCTACGAATGCTAGGATGAAATGGAGAACACCGTTTGGAAGCTCTGGTCATGGCGAGCCTGAAGCATACATTGACTTCGCATTTTAACTGACAATGAGGTCACCACAGGTTGTATGAGGTCAATATAAGGTCAATAAGGTCACCACAGGTTGTATGAGGTCAATATAAGGACCCTGACTTAAGTCCCTGGAAATTAAGTAGCGAAGACGGTACTTGTGTAAAGTACAGTTTCGGCATTGCTTTTGAAGAGTGAACATACGTGAATGTACTTATATTAATCATAGTGAAAAAGGGTCAAGACAAGATAGGTCAGGTCAGGTCAGAATCAGGCTCGAAAACCAGCTTCCGAACCATGAATGTTAGAGACACCGGGCAAATGTCATTGGCAAGCCAATATAGCCTAGGGCTCACGTCAATTCTTATTTTGCCATTTCCGATCATGCTGAGGTCGTTAAAAAGCATAATATGTCAACCCAGTGACACTACCTTTACCTTGGAGAATGACCTCGAAAATGTGAATGTATGTCTCTGTTCCTTCCAACAGAACAATTGAAGCAAATATATTCGTATCTGATTGACGTCAGAAAATTCCAAGGCCAGGTCAAGGCACACCATATGGGCTGGTCAAGTAAGTTCAAGCTTCAGGGACATCACTTTTGAAGCATACAATTGTGTTCCAAGAAGAACTCATATGATACTGAAACTTCGTTGTATGCTGTCCAGCTTCTGACCTCGTGACCTGACATCACGTCATGCCGGGACAATGCATAAATTGATAAACCGATCTCTTTCACCTTTCGCCTAAGTGTGCACTGCTTGGAAAGTAATTCCAAGGAAAGGTGAAATCAGGTGAGCTATGCACGAGATCAGGTCATCTCAGGACATTCGACTGTCGTCCAATATCATGTCGCACCACGACGGCGTCAGATCAGGTCATCTCAGGACATTCGACTGTCGTCCAATATCATGTCGCACCACGACGGCGCTGAAACCGAATTCAGATATCGATTGGCGAGGAACAGCAACATTCTGTATAATGTGACAATTCGCAACACGTACATGATAAGTGACGTGACCTTGTCATTGACCTTTGACACATAAGTTAACCCAGAATGCCTATTTCATGCTCTGCATCATTCCTTGTGTAACAAACTACCACTAAATTCCATTTTCCACACTGATTACGGTAAATGCACGGGGACGTCGACCTGACCTCAGGTCAGTAACCTTGACCTTAATTAACATTTCCAAATAGATGCTTGTTTGTTTCGATGAAAGGACAGCATGCTCTAAGTTCGGTGACTATATGTTGCAACTCCTCTGATTGGTGGCACTTTAAACATTTTGGAACATCACTCCTTTTGACCCGTTCCAAGTGAATTATCTTTGACGACCTGGACCATAAATTTTTACAAAATAGGTAAAACACATTTATAATAAGCTACTGAAAATGTAGTGTATGTGTGTGTACTCGTTCGGCCGCTGTTTTAGAAAAGACATGTTGGGGGGGGGAGGCTCTCGAGGTTCTCCGGTCAGGTGCGGGTTAAAACATGAGTCTTTCAAGTTGTCAAAAAACCTACCCTGACATAACCTAACCAAGTCCAGACTCGTGTTTTGCATTAAGGAGATAAAACGTGTATAAATCGTATCTCATAAATACCCTGAACTGCAATGATACCGAAAGTTTCTGGATCCGGCCCTGGTCACAACCGACGTCTGGAATCGTCATTCAACATCTTATATGCAATGTAGAGAAAGATTGTCGCGGTTGCATTATCAGTGCGAAAATGAACGTATGAACCATAAACACCATGTTAATGCCAGGCGATTGCTTTATATAATACCCCCCCCAAGTAGAGGCTTAACATCATGGGTAAGTCAGAAAGCCAGCGCCATTGTTGTCCGATCGGCTTCTGCTCTCCATGGATGCAACCGTGTTGCCTCTGCCGATGTAAGCACATCACGGTAGATTCATACACAATTAGCATGAACATGTAGCCATTGCTTACTTACTTGCTTAATGCCCTAGTTGTCGAATCGTGCTGACATCAGCGGAGGTGTAGCCATTGCTTACTTCCCTGCTTAATGCCCTAGTTGTCGAATCGTGCTGACATCAGCGGAGGTCGCTTGCACCACCAGCCGCTGAAACAAGAATGGCGTCCTTACGTTACGTGGGAAATTTTGGCGAGTGGTTCAGAGCGGCTCAGAGTGGCTCAGAGTGGCTCAGAGTGGCTCATAGCACCTCCAAACATCCTCCGTCAGCTGATGCAACACGATCCTAACACTGCAGTAACTCTGAGTGACCTTAACTCGATATCAAACACGAATCCCGGGAGTGCGAAGGGTGTCATGGCAACTGCTGACTCCGTACAAACTCTGTCAACACTCCCCATGACACTGTCTTGATCTCGTCATGCAGTTACTGGTGTATATATGGTGTTAAGAAACTCGCTATTGCACGTCGATGATTCAGAAACGACTCTGGCGAGTTTGAGAACCTCGTATTTGTAGTGTAAGTTTCGTGCTCAGACAGGATTTTCAGGGAGTAACGTACTCGATGTCACGGTGCTTCAGATGTGTGACTCGGTAACCTGGAGGCTCTTCTGAGTCATTTTATCTCTGTATAGGAGAGCCCGATCGTGGCATTCACGGCACAAACGTCCTTCTGCCGTCTCCACACCGAACAGATATTGGATGTGGTCGGGTCGTGAGATGTATGGCAGTTGCGGCAGTGCAGGCTGGTTTGGAACAGGTGGAGTCAGGACGGTGCGGTTCACCGCGTTTGGGGCGTCGGGCTGGTCGGCGGCGTGCTTTGCTGCCGTGACCGGAGCGCTGGCAATTAAATATCTCAAACTGGCGGGTTTGAGATGAAGACTTCACAGAGAAGGTAGCTTGACAGACTTGACCCGGACTTGGCAGAGAAGGTAGCCGGCGAGGAGGGTCTTGGGAAGAGTGATGGAGTTGAAGGTAAGGACCAGGAGACTCGTGTCACGTTTCTGGCTATCTTTGAAGGAGGTGATGCGGCGAACGTGGGTCGCTCCCTGCGGCCTGTACACCGCTTAAAGTGTACAGACGGCCTGTACACCGCTCTGCTTCAGACATGAAGCAGAACTCCGGCGAGAAGATGGTGCCCATGGTGATGTTGCCGTTGGAGTGGAGGTAATGGTGACGGATTACCACAAAATGTGGCGGTGCGGAGGAGCACTTTGGTCTAGGCTCGGGACTGGGCTCGGGTCTGGGCATGATGACGCCTCCGTTCGCAGGGGCTTCACTGCCAGGATTGGCTAAATGATTCATTATCCTATTATATTCCATATATTATGCGTCCTATTATGTATATTACAATAATATATCATAAGCGTTGGAAATAGCTAAATGGAAAAGCAGATGGCGAGGAGTGGTTTAATTTGCCAGAAAACGTTGACACGAAGGGAGGAAACGGGTTCCTCGACATGCTTGACGACTAGTTAAGAGCAGCACTGTCGAGGGAGGGTTTGGTGGATTAGATCAGGTCAGTTTGTGGCTGGATTGGTGGTTGTGGTCTGGATGGAGCATGGGTCAGCAGCATGAAGAGTGATTGTCTGGTCCGGATCGTGAGACGTGGTCGTGGTCTTGGGACGAGTAGGGATCGGCGAGGCATGACGGGCTTCCATGGCGTCACCCAAAGGAACAGTGCGACACGGGTCACCAACGGTGGTATCCAGAGACGGAGCATCAGAGGTCGAGCGATGGTCAGCAGGTATGGTCAGTGGTGGAAATTATCATTCGGAGTCCGGTGACGAACTCTGGTCGGGGTCCTTCTTGCGCATTTCCCCCATTGCGTGGAAAAACACCGTACCTAATGAAATTTACACAAACACAAAGAGCACACAGAAGCACATGAAACGAAAGCACCAAGACGAAACTACGTGAGTAACGGATGTTACCCCGCCATAAACGAAATGTGGAATAAGAGCGACGGGTGTCGGTCCACGAATATGAAAATAGAAAAGACTACGAAATTAGCAGTCAATCGTTCCAATTGGGAGTGTATTTTGCAACGAGCGTTAGAGGAGGAAATGCTTCAGAATCTCGCGCTGAACCGTCTATGTTTCTCCTACAAGCTCTGTAATTGATGTGCCAGCAGGTATTGAAAGTTTCAACGTAATGCAGCAGCTGGCTTTCGAGTTAATAACAAATTTCCCCACGGAGGTGGGCCAGGACTGCCCTCACCCCCGCCCTCTCAGTGGGACGAGGGTTAACATCTACAGCTATGATAATTGTCACGCGTCGAACAGTTCCCAGATCAAGCTTTCTTTTAGCAGCTTGAAGGCTCTGTTCGACCACCTACCATCCCTCACACCATAGCTAGCGACCATGGAAACACCGGCATTTCCGGAGATTTCATCAGCCCGCAGATGCTGCCCTCTGTGCGACGGATTTTCAACGACAATCTACGTGGCTCTCGATAGGTGTCCGTGTGTATTTCGTCACGATAACGCAGCAGCAGCCCATGGCCGATCGCTACATTAGGGTATTAGCTCGTTACGTTTGGTAGCTCCTGTTCCAGTGACGGCGCTGAGACCCTGGAAATGAGGCGCGTGGTGTCGCCATGATCGTGATCTATGTGGCCCTGTGTTCAAATGACCTGACCCACCCTCGGTCGGTAGAAATGTCGGAGTGGCGAGTTCGCAGCCACTCATTTCTGGCCCTGGGTAGATACGTACGATCAGATCGCGACAAGGTTGCGTCGGTGACAACACCTATCATATGCAATTGTACTGATATTCCAGACGGCTGAGGTGCAGGGTATGTATATATATACAATATTATTACACGATAACGTTCCTCAGGACGTTGCTGCTTTTGGTCTAACAGTAGATTACGTGTGCACCATGCTTACACAGTGCCTGCACGACAGCATACTTTCTTTCGGTGACGACTTGTATAGGCAAAAACAGGGATTTGCGATTGGAAGCTCGTGTGCACCTCCTTTGCACTACCGATTATTTGTTTTGGGATAGGCTGAAGCAAATGTTTTGGACAACATCGCAGAGACACACAAGTTCCTATTTAGATACAATGACTACTACGCAGGACTATGGACACACGAAGAGGATGCCCTGGTAAGCTTCCAAGTAAATCTGAACTCACAACACCCAGATGTAAAGTTCACCATAGAGCACCAATGACCCTTCTTGGGTACTTTGGTGACCGTTGAAAAGGCTAAAGGTCGCACTAAATTAGAGTCCGAACCCGGCATCAAATCGACTAACTCCGACATCATGTTACATTACACCTCTTCACAGCCCACTTCCACCGAACATAATATCGCCAGGAACAGTTTTCAAAGGTCCATCAACACCTCTTCCAGTTCAGATAAATGAAAAGCGTGCATCGACAAAATGTGCACTTTACTTTTGGACAACGGCTACCACAGACAATTGTTATTAAGGCTGTTGCGGAAAATGAAGGAAAACAAAATCCGCCGACACACTAGGCTTCCCAGACATGGACGCACATGGTATAATCAGGGTGATGGCTTTTTGACTCTGCCACACATTGATGAAGAAGTACTTTGCAAGGTAAAGGACATAGTGAGAATTCGGGCCTGAAAGCGAGAATAACTTGGAAAAAAACAACATAAAAATGAGCTCTTCTTTCTTTCATTCAGCATTGACTAAACGGACGTGTCCTGGAAGACAGCGTTGTCACACCTGCAGGGTCGGCTTCATCGGAGACTGCACCCACACAAATGTGGTATGTAAATGTTTTGCCAGTTGTGTCAGGCTATGTACATCTGGGAAGCCAAACGCACACTCCGACTCAGATTCAGCCAACACATCCGGTGCAGGGTAAATCGAACAGCCGAAACCACTTCACAAACACCCACGCACAGGATAACCTTCATTTCCTTTCGACATTAGGATGATATTCAGAGCTAAATACAATGTGGATGGGAAGATCGCTGAGTCACAACGGAATACAAATGGAAACAAAATTCCAACACAACCCCTTGGCCTATATATTATGATATGATTACTCGATGAACATGTATCCACTGTGCGCATGACGTGCATATCCTGTATGTTGTGTGTCATAGACGGGCTGTGCGCATGCATATTGTGCGGAACCTATATATATTTATATATATATATATATATATATATATATATATATATATATATATATATATATATATATATGTTGGGGCGGGGGGAATGAAAGAGACTAGCGTATGACATAGTCCAAAGTATCAGAGTTCTTACCATACTTGACAAGTAAGACAAGTATCAGTTGTTAGATTGACATATGGTACATTGCAAATGACACAAGTAAGATACGGTAGAAGTCCGCCCCGGTTGCGCAGTTGGCTAATGCGTCTCTGTCGAGTGCGGGATGTCCCTGGTATATGTGTCACTTTTGGCGGACTTTTGCTCGGCCGGCTCCCATCCGAGGGTTGACAGTGACCGGAGAGTGCTCGCCGTGCCACGAGACTAACGCTGACCGACCAGCGCTGACCGACCAGCGCTCGCCGCATCCGGTGTGCTAACGTGGCCTTTGAAATCTCAAGCAGGCCCTTTGATCCTATGGCACGCCTGGAGGGTAATTCCTCGCCTTCTGTCACGGGAGCCTACGGCACGCCTGGAGGGTAATGCCTCGCCTCCTGTCACGGGAGCCTACGGCACGCCTGGAGGGTAATGCCTCGCCTCTTGTCACGGGAGCCTACGGCACGCCTGGAGGGTAATGCCTCGCCTCCTGTCACGGGAGCCTACGGCACGCCTGGAGGGTAATGCCTCGCCTCCTGTCACGGGAGCCTACGGCACGCCTGGAGGGTAATGCCTCGCCTCCTGTCACGGGAGCCTACGGCACGCCTAGAGGGTAATGCCTCGCCTCCTGTCACGGGAGCAATCTTCTAATCACCGGTGCCAGATGAATGGGATACCCTCATCGTCAGTGCTGTCCCGCAGGTGTGCCGAAAAGTGAAATATATGCTGTTTATGCAGTGTATGTCTACGTGTGTGTGTGTGTGTGTGTGTGTGTGTGTGTGTGTGTGTGTGTGTGTGTGTGTGTGTGTGTGTGTGTGTGCGTGCGTGCGTGCGTGTGTGTGTGTGTGTGTGTGTGTGTGTGCGTGTGTGTTGTTTGTGTGTATATATATGTGTGTGAGTGGATCTCAGATAAATCTTGAGTTAGGGGTCCAATTTTTATTTTACGAAGAATCAGTGCACTGTTGAAACGGAAGTAAATACAACTCAGAGATGCACTTTAGCAGCGAAATTCCCAAGCAATTGGCAAAGGGAGGGACAAAAACGGCATCACGCATATGAACTTAACATGGTAAGATTGGCTGAAAATGCATAGGTTTTGCGATCATGATGCACAGTGGAATGAGTGAGGGAAATTCCGTCTAGACCAACACATGGAAACTGTTTGAGTGATGCAGAATGACTCCCAGGGTAGTTCCCAGAAGGTATTTCCTCATCATGTTCCGGGTATCATCAATCACCATGCAATTATACAACGACAATTAGTGTGCGTATATGTGTCGTGTATCTATCATGTATGTATTGTGGTATCGTGTATCGCATAGTAAAATATATGTTAGCTTGACGGTCGTCAACAATATCCAGGGTAGATGGGTTGGGTAAATTGGCACATCCAATCCAGGATTCACTGATGAATTTGACTAAAGGCTTGGTTGCCAAGGAATACTTGTTCGAAGGGACCATGATATCGATTTCTCATGCTGCCTCTTCCTTTTCCTAATCCTTGGGTTTTCAAAAAATATTCGTCAAAGCCAACTGAATCAATCCCTAAAGTCCACCCAGAAAGCTTTAGGCAGAAGAAGAAGACAATATGCGATGCATGGAGCACTGTGGCAATTGGGTGCTGAGGGTTCAGGGGATTTCTATGCAGCCCCATGAGGCTAACTATTGAGGTGGTAGGAGATGGTGATATGGCACAGGCTAGCCCAATAAGGCTTTCTCTTAAGGTGGTAGAAGATAGTGATGTTGCACAGGCTATCCCCATGAGGCTAACTCTTGAGCTGGTTGGAGATGGTGATGTTCTGGTACTGAGGGTCCCAAGTCAATATCAATAACAGTTGTTCTGGTACTTGAGTTTAGAAACGCTACGAGACATGCATCGGATCCCCGTTACATCGCTCACGACGGCTGCTTCATTCCGCCCTTTGCATCCCCTTATTATTAGGGCTCTAGTACTGGAAACGGTGTTGATGCTACAGGGGTGTGATATGGTCACACACATGCATTTGTACATATCGGTGTTGTAATCTGGCTGCTGGTGGGAGACCACGGCAGATGGCAAATGACGGTGTCGTTCCTAACTACTTCTGAATTTTGTGTTATGTGCCTCAAATTATTAAAGGCTGATGCGTTGTATTATTTTCGTCATCAGATAATTTTGCAACAGCCATCACACCTTCATATTTTCGTGACAAGTCACTAAAATGTGAAAGTGAGAAAGGGTTTGATTTCATTTAGATTGCCAGATGTAGCCATACTTAGCACGTATTCGTCCACAGACGTTTAACAAGCAGGGTTCACCTTACGAGTTTACATCGACAGTTCAGACAGAGTAAGCGAGCGTCCCGAGCGAACAAATGCTAAAACCGACTTGATCTTGCTTGCTTGGATTTTGAGGATATATTGAACTCGACCTCCTTTCAGGTGATATTGGTATGAAATGAAGTGACGTGAAGACGGTGCGTTAAGTAGACTTGACTGGCAACTGCACTTGATAAAGACTATATATTGTCATTGTTCGCCATCAAGAAAGAACACAAATATGACCTGAAATTGATTAGAAAGTTACATATAAGAACTCCACATTTTATATTGAATGTCTGAACGCAGTACTCTCCACTGTCTCAGTCTGTGTAATTCATGTTGGTATGACCGGAGCCATGATTCCCAACCTGGGTGTGTTTCTGGGTGTCTTACCTACAAATATTAATATTACTAATTTGTTAATAGTTCGCCATCACGTTTATGTGTGGGTGGGCTCGTAGATTCTTCGTTGATATATGAGCAACGATGGACACGTGGCTGGGGAACTCTTGCACAATGATAGAACGGAACGTTTCGAAAATTGCATTCGCTGTTCTTTTCTCGGGCTTTCAATTGAGTCGGACAATTTTACACCAATGACGTGATGTAATAATACTACACCAATATTACACCCGGTCCGTGTGTAATATATATCGGTCTGTAATATGTGCAATATATTACATATGTATATGTATATATATATATATATATATATATATATATATATATATATATATATATATATATATATATATGTGTATATATATATATATATATATATATATATATATATATATATATATATATATATATATATATATATATATATATATATATATATATATATATATATATATATATATATATATATGTACACGTAATGCAATATATGCATTATATGTGACAACCGGTCGGTGTCCATGGATAACGTGTGGTTGCATGTTTGTCCTCATCTTGAGCGTCAGATCAATTGCAAATTTATCCTATCAGCAGATTAAGTGTCATAAATATAGCATGCATGCATTATTGAGGAAAAAAAAATTGAAAAAGCATCATTGAGGACAGGTTCGATTAACACGAGCGCCGGAGGGCCTCTCACATAACACGCACGAGCGCCGGAGGGCCTCTCACATAACACGCACGAGCGCCGGAGGGCCTCTCACATAACACGCACGAGCGCCGGAGGGCCTCTCACATTACACGCACAGGAGGGGAGGGATTCGGCCCCTGCCCCTAAGATTTCAGAAACTACTGAAGCTATAAGCACACAATTTGGAGGGTAGATTACGAATATAGTGAATTACAAATTTCATGACCCTAAACCATTAAGGTCAAATGAGGTCGTGATCAGCTGCCTCACCGCACCGCCACTCTACCGCACCGACGAAGCCTTTGTGACCTTGAACGCTCGCCGGTCGCCGCCAGGTCGGTCGATTTGGCACCTCCGCTATTCCTATATTTACTAACAGATTTCGATTTTGTGTTGCATAGGACGTGCGTATCGATTTTTTAACAAAATCACAAGATTGCATTACAAGATCGCCGCCTCTTTATGGGATATTGTAAAAAAAGCAGAAGTGGGTAGATTACGCCCCCCCCCTCCTCCTTCGGTGCACATATGAAACAGCCACATCTTATACCTACATCAATCCTGTAGCACTTGTCCCCGCCCCCCCCCCCCAATGATTTTCATAACGCAACACCTATGAGGCTAACTCTTGAGGTGGCAGAAGATAATGATTTTGCACAGGCTAACCCCATAAGACTAACTCTTAAGGTGGTAGCAGATGGTGACGTGGCATAGTTTCTCAGCTATTCGGTGTTCTTATGGAGATAAGGGGAGGTGGGATGATTTGAAACACATCAAATGGATGCTTCTCGTCGTACGGTCCTGTTGGTCGATCGCAACTGACAGCAGCGGTGCAATGACCAGTTCTGCCTCTCATGCCGACATTAAGGTCATTTAGTGCTAATCACTGGTGGTCCAGAAGAGGGAGACCGAGGCAAGAGGGAAGTTCCCAAAACATTTTTGCATGAATGCAGTTGCAGTTGTCTCATTGTTAAACACTTTTTACGTTAACGTCGGATGTTAACACTTGGAATGTTAGCCCTTGAATGTCTTGGGTCATTTTACAACCCCCCCCCCTCTAAGGTTTTCCGCGGACAGTGAAAAACGGTGCGCGGCAGCGCACCCAAATTTGGCACACATTTTCCCACACAAATTTTCTATGTTGTGTGAAAATGTTGAGGTCAGGTCTTCTACGGACAGCGAGTTGTTCAAGCTTAAGTGAGGTCACCTACAAAAAAGTTCAACCAGTCATCCCGCTTTAATGGATAAGGATAAAAGATGATGAATGAAACCTTTAGCGTTTGCTTATCTTTAGGGATGCAATGAAACGCACCAGAGTATTTTTTGTTCGTTTTTGATGACGTATTAGGTTTGCATATTTCCCCATTAGACTAAAACGAAAGATTGTAGCTAAAGTAAGCCCTTTTTATGAGAGCAAGTAAAGCAACGTTTCACTGTCCGTACTATCCATTAGGAAAAATAAAGAAAATTTCGAAACATTTTCATGTTGATTTTAGGTGGGCAAAATGCTTAGCCCATGGTCGATTTCGTCTTCCTTTTCTGATTCCACACAATTTTTGTTTATAAAATATCCCCCAAAGTGAACTTCCCAGAGCCAAAAACATGTCCGTCTTGATCCCATAGATCTCCTAGTGTCGTTACCTTTTGGGGATAACATTTTGGCGGTGGTCTGGGGCCTAATCTTCGAACGCGTCCTGATGACACCACGTCCTGATGACACCACGTCCTGATGACACCACGTCCTGATGACACCACGTCCCGATGACACCACGTCCCGATGACACCACGTCCCGATGACACCACGTCCCGATGACACCACGTCCCGATGACACCACGTCCCGATGACACCACGTCCCGATGACACCACGTCCCGATGACACCACGTCCCGATGACACCACGTCCCGATGACACCACGTCCCGATGACACCACGTCCCGATGACACCACGTCCCGATGACACCACGTCCCGATGACACCACGTCCCGATGACACCACGTCCCGATGACACCACGTCCCGATGACACCACGTCCCGATGACACCACGTCCCGATGACACCACGTCCCGATGACACCACGTTCCGATGACACCACGTCCCGATGACACCACGTCCCGATGACACCACGTCCCGATGACACCACGTCCCGATGACACCACGTCCCGATGACACCACGTCCCGATGACACCACGTTTTTCGTGCAACGTTTAGTTTGGAAATTAGATCCCCAGAGACGGAGTGGGAGGATCTGACCGGAAAGGGTTAATAACATTCGGATTGTTGTCACCGTGAGTGTGTCAGATGGAAGTTTTCCGCTCAATGCACTTAATGAGGACACAAGTCCTAATATTATTAACATCGTATCTAATAACAACCCGTCATAGATACTGGTACAAGTTTCTCAATTTACGAGCATATCCATATTCATGCACCGGTATAATTATAATCCACATCCTGAAACCATACTGAATATTCTACAAAACAGTTTTCCACAACGTATTTCTGCCCATCCCCAACAATGTTTCCTCGCCTTCGATATCCGTCCCACATCTATATAATCATTGACAGCTAAGTCTTGATTTTCAGTCATGGTTGTGTCAATCATAAAGTCATAAAGTCATACAGTATTAAGGCTTAATAAGAGCCACAGGGGCCCATCTGGGTTAAGCCTATCTAGAAAAGGTACTAGAAATGTACATACTCCCACCCCAATCAATCCCTTATCCAAAGTTCCTAGAAAGCTATATATCCCAGCCTATCTAGCACCATTCACTTGCTACCGCATAACACCCTCAACAATCACAAGCTCCTCCCATCATACCCATCGTGCCACCATAGACAATCTTATCAGCATCACATCCCGAAGGAAGGTGCCGAATCCACTGCTAAGCACATCCCACACAAATTCATAAAGCGTTCAGACTTAATAAGAGACTCACTTGCTATTGCATAATACATTGAACAATTACAAACTCCTCCCATCATACCCATTGTGCTACTATAGACAATCTCATCAGTATCACATCCCGAAGGAAGGTGCTGAATCCACTGCTAGGTACACCCTATATAAAGTTATAAAGCGTTTAGACTTAATAAGAGACTCACTTGCTATTGCATAACACACTCAACAATTACAAACTCCTCCCAACTCCCAACTCCTCCCTGTTGATCAACCCTCCCTGGAATACAGAAAAACAATCCCCCTAGTCTGATAATGATTGTCTATGCCGTTTTTAAAGATGGTCAGTGTGTTGCTACTGACAATGGTTCCTGGCAGCTGGTTCCAGTGTTCTACTACCCTGTTGGTGAAGAAAGACTGTCTTAACCTTGTCCTGCTGTGATTAACTTTAATTTTGAATTGATGACCTCTAATTGCATCATTTCTGTTAAATTCAAACATTTCCCTGAGATATCCCTGTTCCTGACCATGAACAAATTTAAAAACCTCGATGAGATCTCCTCTCAGCCTTCTATATCTAAGTGAAAACATATTCAATTTCTTCAGTCTTTCCTCATATGCCAGGTTGCCTATTCCATTAACCATTTTTGTTGCCCTCTTTTGTACTCTCTCTAAAAGCCAACAATCTTTCTCATAACTAGGGGACCAAGCTTGTACACTGTATTCCAAAGTGTCAGGTGATGCAGTCGTGGCACGCTAAGCTCTGGGAGAAAATTATGACATTGTTTTGGTGCTTCCAGATTTAATTGCGCATTCGGAATCAATGGGTCAAGGGAGGTCGCTAGTACGTTGAACTCTTGATCGTAAGATCGTTTATTCTATAGTTCAATGACTATTGCTTGTGAATCTAACATAAGTGATACCTGTTTGACATACTCAAGAAGGAAAAGAACATCTGATGCGCTGGCCTAGGTTATAGCGGAGTCCTTCGTGAGGAATCAGAGACAGACTTAGATTCTGGAATGAATCGCCATGGCGTCATCACGTTATGGAGATGGGGAGGGGAACCCACCGCCCTGAGGAGGCCAAGGAGAGCAAAGCTATGTTTTACCCTTCCTCTGAACTTTGCACTTCTGTATGATATTTTCTTCGAAACAGAAAATGCAGCGACAGACCGGGCCAGCCTCACTACCGGCTTCCCGACGCGGCCATACCTCAAGTATCCTGGTTCAGGCGTGCAGGCAGTCTCCTGGCCCAAGCGTAACGCCAGTTTCCTGATTCATGTATGCAGGTAGTCTCATGATCCAGACGTACTCCTGTCTACTAGCTCAGATGTACCACCTGCTTCCTGGTTCAGGCGTACCACTTGTCTCCTGGTCTAGACTCACCACCAGTGTCTTGCTCCAGACGTGCAGGCAGTCTCATGGTCCAAGCGTACCACTTGTCTCCTCGTCTAGACTCACCACCAGTTTCCTGGTCTAGACGTGCAGGCAGTCTCATGGTCCAAGCGTACCACTTGTCTCCTCGTCTAGACTCACCACCAGTTTCCTGGTCCAGACGTGCAGGCAGTCTCATGGTCCAAGTGTACCACTTGTCTCCTGGTCTAGACTCACCACCAGTTTTCTGGTTCAGGTGTGCTACCTGTCTCATGGTCCAAGCGTACTGCCAACAACAAAAACAGTCGGCTATCTTTAGGAGGAGAGGGTATTGCAAAAGGTTCTGAGAGCGATACAGAACTTGGACTTCTGGTGTGATAGATGAGTTTTCCGCTTATCTGATGTCTCTTGATGATCTATGAGGCCTCCTGTTGTAGGCGTTTCCTGGTGTGATTGATGAGTTTTCCGCCTGTCTGATGTTTTCTGCTGACCTATGAAGCCTCCTGTTGTAGGCATCTCCTGCTGTGACAGATGAGTTTTCCGCCTGTCTGATGTTTTCTGCTGACCTATGAAGCCTCCTGTTGTAGGCATCTCCTGCTGTGACAGATTAGTTCCCCGCCTGTCTGATGTCTCCTGCTGATGTCTCCTGCTGATCTAAGAGGATTCCTGTGGCAGGCGTCTCCTGGTGTGATGGGTGAGTTTTTCACCTGTCTGATGTCTCCTGCTGGCCTATGAGGACCTCTGCCGAGCCACTTGTCTTTGTCTCCTGCTGACCTATGAGCCCTCCGTCGATTGTTGAGCCTCTAGTCTGATGTTTTCTGCCGAACCATGAGGCCCTCTATCGATTGTTGAGGTCTTTTCACAGTTATGTGGCTGGAACAGTGGTCGACCCTGAGCTAATATCGACCGAGGTAGCTTACTTAGGCAGAGTAAGGACTCCATAAGATGTATGGGTTTCCTGCCGGTGGGACCTCCTACTGGGTTATGGCTATCTGTCGACCTGCTTGAATATCTAGTCGGATTTTGGGCCTCCTAGACGGGTTGCAGGTGACGATGCTATGAAAGTCGGGTTTTTTGCTTCTTGAGCTAGACTACCAGCGGGCACTATGACCTTCCGTCGAACAAGTGGCTCTTCGTGTTCGTGGCAGGCCCGTCTGATAGGAAGCTTGGGGTCACGAAAACATCGCGAAATGCACAATTTATGGTTAATGTTAAGATATTTTGAAGTGTAATCAGGGAAAAATGTCAAACATTTATGAAGCAAACGTGGCTATGAATTCTTTTTTTTCAGAATTTTATTTTACTTAACAAATTACGATTTTTGGATGCAAAGCTTGCTAAGATATTTGTCAAGTTATTGCCAAGTTATTCGCTAAGTTATCATCCAGTTTTGATGAGCATAAACGCATAGTATATGCTCGCAAGTAAAAAACTAAGCATAACTCTGGACCGTTCTGAATCGTGTATTACATCGAAATCGAAGCATAGTTCAGATTGTGGTAGAGCAGATCAGAAGAAGGGGACATTATCATGAAGGAGCAGGCGCTCTCAAATTCCTGAGCTACTCAGGTAACATGAGTGGAGGATCGCAGTGAAAATTGGTGTGGCAAATGGCTATGTATACCATTCTTTCCAGCAAACGCCCATATGCCTATGCTTAAACTCAGCACCATGGGTGTGGCATACGCCATACCTTCCCCATGGCATTATCCACCCATCCACGGGCACTGTCTGCGTGGCGAGCATTCATGGCCTGTTTCCTTAGAAATGTCATCTTTGCCTTAGCCTGCCACCAACTAAGCATGGCTTAGCCGTATAAAACTGAGGCGTTTTTTTCAAGGAGAAAGTAAAGACGGCAGCAATGCACCTCCAGGTTCTCGATTGCCTTCCATCTATTGACAAATTGCATCGCTATTTATCGGATTTATGGGATATTTATCGCGATATCGAGACGGCATTTGTCGAGATGTCGACGGCATATTTATCGAAATATCGACGCGAAATAAAAAACACAGCTTAAAGAGAAAGGAACATGAACTCGACGAATATATGTTTCAAAAACGCTTCGATATTCTGCCCTCGTCAGGGCTAATAAATGTAACGCTGATCAACGAACATCGATTTCGAGTCCATTACATCCAGCTCCGGCTCTGCGGCTCCGAATCGGTGCCAGCCGGCCGGCCGTGTCTCCGGGTCGGCCGTCGGTGCCGGCCGGCTGGCCGCGGCTCCGACAGCGCGAGCGGTGCGGCGCTGGGTAGTGCGGCGCGCCGGCCCGATAGCGAGCCCGACACCCTGCCGTGACGTCACCGGCACCGTGTGACGTCACGGCCTGCCGAGAGAGCGCGCCGGCGCCGCTCGGCGGGACGAGGTCGTACCGGCTGGGCGTCCCGGCACACCGATCTGCGGCCCGAGCCTCGGCCGGGGCCGGGGCCGGAGCCGGCGCCGGTGCCTGGGCCGGGGCGGGAGACGGAGCCGGAGCCGGAGCCGGAGCCGGAGCCTTAGCCGGAGCCGGAGCCGGAGCCGGAGCCTTAGCCGGAGCCGGAGCCGGAGCCGGAGCCGGAGCCGGAACCGGAATCATATATGTGCCCCGCCGCGATTTTTCGACCTCTGGTACGATTCTCGGGAACGTACTTGATTTTTGAAGGCATATGGTGGTTTGTTTAGGGCTCTGGGGCGATTTTCCTGGTTCGGACATATTTTTTTTTTCGGAGATTTTCCTTATTTTGGAGAGCTTCTGCTTGATTTTTGCCGGGTCCCGATGCAATTTTTGGGGCCACGTCGTTCTTATTTAAGCCATGAAAACTTATTTGTGGAAGCCCCGAGGTAAATTTGTGATGCCCCGACCATAATTTGTGGGACTACCGACAGGAATTTTGGGTCCCGAGTGCGATATTTGGGGAGCTCGGCGCGATTTTGCGGGGATCGTTGTACTTAGCTGGACCAGCGCGATTTTGGCGGGCCCCGGCGCGAATTTTCGGATCCGGCGCGAGTTTTTCGGTGACCACTGTATATGTTTACAGCCCCCTACGCGAATTCTGGGGGCCCCGGTGGGAGTTTATGGGCCCCAGAGCTATTTTGGGGACACTGGCGGGATTCTTGGCAGTCCATCCTTTCAGGGGGGGGGGGGATTTTCCTCTTTCGCATCCCACTTCAGTTGCTCAATAGTTTTTTTCTTCAGCCGATGGCAGCCTTCAGAATAGAAAGGCCCATCGGAGAACTTCCTTTCGGGACGTGTTCTGAATTTTGCGGTGCTCGGGTCGTTTCGATTGAGTCCCATGGTGATTTTTTTGGCGTCGAGTTCTATTTTTTTGTAGATTCCCGGCGCGATATTTTTGGGCCCTGGTACAGTTATTCGGGCTCCCGGTGCAATTTGTTTTCGGTGCTCCAACACGCTTCTTTTCCGGGGCCCGACGCCTTATTTTTTTTTCGGTCTTCGACATAATGTTTGCTTCCGCAGAGTGACATTCCGCCTAAACATTATTTTTGAGTATCCAGCTACGACTTGTGGGGCTCCGGCGCGACTTCTTGGGCCACCAGTGTGATTTTCAAGGGCAGCGACGCCAGTTTTCGGGACGGAGTGCGATTGTTTGGTCCCGTCGTCATTTGTTTCAATCCCTGGCGCGAATTTAAGTGGCTTGGACACGTTTTGGGGTGTTCAATACGTTTGTGTGACTATTGGAACGATTGCTAGGATCACAGAGTGATTTTGCATGTTCGGGTGTTCTTTTTTCGTTGCCCCGGCTGCATTCTTGTGGCCATCAAACTTCTGTCGTCCATAGTCAGGGTTGGAAAAACAACAGCCTGGCGCTGGAGTTCTGTCATCTAGAACATTATCCTCCCCAGGAAAATTTCCCATACTCTCATCCCTGTAACGTCAATGCTGGGGTTTGATATTTACGGTAACTTATTGCTCTTTGGCTTAAGACATGTCATAAGCCCACTGGAAGGTACAAAATTTGGTTCCTGATGCCAGAAACTGGAAGCAAATTATTAGCTCCGAATTGGATGGCTCACGCCTTTTCTTTCCAAATCCAGTATTCTGAAATATATATCAAACCGTAGCCATAGTTGATCTCTATGCAATTCGGGACAAGGATATCGCCATGCCATATGCTAACAAGTTCCAATGTCATCACTAACCAAATGGTTATGGTTGCTGATGACGTCATACAGCCATTGACGTCATTACGTCATGGCAACCACCGGTTTCAGCAGTTGCATTTGCTGTAAAAGATCTGCGAAGCACATTACACGAATTAGCGCCTTCGTATATTGAACAGTTCAAGATTCGTTTAGTAGCAAAATGTACATGTTGGTTGTTCTAGGAGTTGTCGAACCTTTATTCGTCAAACCAGGTCAATAGTCGAAATGTGTCTTGTCACGCTTTTCCCACCTTTTCTTCATTATGTTAGCAGCGAATATAACAGTGTGTTATGATGGCTAATCGCGTTAGTTGGTCTGGTCACTCACCTGATACGGTCTGGCATTAGTGTGGGAACTGGGGCTGGGGCTGCATGTACTCCGCAATATGTCCGCAGAAATTCACGTTTTTTTCTTGCATGTTCACCGTTACAAAAGCGTCCCAAATAGGACATGCACCATTCAAGTTTAGAGATGTTTATACACCTACGGGACACGATATGGTTGAACATAATCATAAGAAGAGCATACGATTTGGTGTATTTGGGTGTGAAAAGCTCCCTAAATGTGAATCAACACTTGGGCATTTCATACTCGCAAAACGAGGGCACACTTGGGACTGCCATCTGTTTGATGGCACCCTGTAGCCTTCCCCATGTTGACCTTACTTGGAATGCTGTCCAGTCCACACCAGTAAAGTGTTGTCATGTCGTAGCATTAGAAGAACGTAATTTTATTGTCCGCTCACCAGGACGAACAATGCCATTTTTATCCACAGACTGAAACGGAGCAATCAATTGCTTTAACATTTTATCATGGCCTGCCCACCACGCACCGTTTATCTCTCCATGCCCTTCACCTTACCATGTTCCTCCGTTTATGTTTCTCTGCTTGGTCTCTCCTCCACTTCGCTCTACCCTCTGTCCTGCCATACCCTCTGCCTCATCACGTACCTATTGAGACTTGCCGTTCGCTCTGCAGTACCCTGCCGTCCGCCCATCCCTGCCGTCTGCTCATCCCTGCCGTCCGCCCGTCCCTGCCGTCTGCCCGTCCCTACCGTCTGCCTGTCCCTGCCGTCTGCCCGTCCCTACCGTCTGTCCGTCCCTACCGTCTGCCCGTCCTTACCGTCTGCCCGTCCCTGCCGGCTGTCCGGCCCTGCCGTCTGCCCGTCCCTGCCGTCCGCCCGTCCCTGCCGTCTGCCCGTCCCTACCGTCTGCCCGTCCCTGCCGTCTGCCCGTCCCTACCGTCTGCCCGTCCCTGCCGTCCGCCCGTCCCTGCCGTCTGCCCGTCCCTGCCGTCTGCCCGTCCCTACCGTCTGCCCGTCCCTGCCGTCCGCCCGTCCCCGCCGTCCGCCCGTCTCTGCCGGCTGCCCGTCCCTACCGTCTGCCCGTCCCTGCCGTCTGCCCGTCCCTACCGTCTGCCCGTCCCTGCCGTCCGCCCGTCCCTGCCGGCTGCCCGTCCCTGCCGTCTGCCCGTCCCTGCCGTCCGCCCGTCCCTGCCGTCTGCCCGTCCCTGCCGTCTGCCCGTCCCTGCCGTCTGCCCGTCCCTGCCGTCTGCCCGTCCCTGCCGTCTGCCCGTCCCTGCCGTCCGCCCGTCCCTGCCGTCCGCCCGTCCCTGCCGTCTGCCCGTCCCTACCCTCCGCCCGTCCCTGCCGGCTGCCCGTCCCTACCGTCTGCCCGTCCCTGCCGTCTGCCCGTCCCTACCGTCTGCCCGTCCCTGCCGTCTGCCCGTCCCTGCCGTCTGCCCGTCCCTGCCGTCTGCCCGTCCCTGCCGTCCGCCCGTCCCCGCCGTCTGCCCGTCCTTACCGTCTGCCCGTCCCTACCGTCTGCCCGTCCCTGCCGTCCGCCCGTCCCTGCCGGCTGCCCGTCCCTGCCGTCCGCCCGTCCCTGCCGGCTGCCCGTCCCTGCCGTCTGCCCGTCCCTACCGTCTGCCCGTCCCTACTGTCTGCCCGTCCCTGCCGTCCGCCCGTCCCTGCCGGCTGCCCGTCCCTGCCGTCTGCCCGTCCCTGCCGTCCGCCCGTCCCCGCCGGCTGTCCGGCCCTGCCGTCTGCCCGTCCCTACCGTCTGCCCGTCCCTGCCGTCTGCCCGTCCCTGCCGTCCGCCCGTCCCTGCCGGCTGCCCGTCCCTGCCGTCCGCCCGTCCCTGCCGTCTGCCCCGTCCTTACCGTCTGCCCGTCCCTACCGTCTGCCCGTCCCTGCCGTCCGCCCGTCCCTGCCGGCTGCCCGTCCCTGCCGTCCGCCCGTCCCTGCCGTCCGCCCGTCCCTGCCGGCTGCCCGTCCCTGCCGTCTGCCCGTCCCTATCGTCCGCCCGTCCCCGCCGGCTGTCCGGCCCTGCCGTCTGCCCGTCCCTGCCGTCCGCCCGTCCCTGCCGTCCGCCCGTCCCTGCCGTCTGCCCGTCCCTACCCTCCGCCCGTCCCCGCCGGCTGTCCGTCTCTGTCAGCTGCTTCGCCGTACTCTCGGTTTAACTGTCTCATCTGTGTCGCCGTTTCCTTGCCCTTCCATCCTCCCTGCCTCACCGTGACCTCTTGCGGTGCCATGCCCTGTGCCTTGTCGTGTTATGTCTCTGTCATGCGGTGCCATGCCCTGTGCCTTGTCGTGCTCTGTCTCTGTCAGGTGGTGCCATGCCCTGTGCCTTGTCGTGTTCTGTCTTTGTCATGCGGTGCCGTGCCCTGTGCCTTGTTGTGTTCTGTCTCTGTCATGTGGTGCCATGCCCTGTACCTTGTCGTGTCCTGTCTCTGTCATGTGGTGCCATGCCCTGTGCCTTGTCGTGTTCTGTCTCTGTCATGCGGTGCCATGCCCTGTGCCTTGTCGTGTTCTGTCTCTGTCATGCGGTGCCATGCCCTGTGCCTTGTCGTGTTCTGTCTCTGTCATGCGGTGCCATGCCCTGTGCCTTGTCGTGCTCTGTCTTTGTCATGTGGTGCCGTGCCCTGTGCCTTGTTGTGTTCTGTCTCTGTCATGCGGTGCCATGCCCTATGCCTTGTCGTGCTCTGTCTCTGTCATGTGGTGCCGTGCCCTGTGCCTTGTTGTGTTCTGTCTCTGTCAGGTGGTGCCATGCCCTGTGCCTTGTCGTGTTCTGTCTTTGTCATGCGGTGCCGTGCCCCGTGCCTTGTTGTGTTCTGTCTCTGTCATGCGGTGCCGTGCCCTGTGCCTTGTTGTGTTCTGTCTCTGTCATGCGGTGCCATGCCCTGTGCCTTGTCGTGCTCTGTCTCTGTCATGTGGTGCCATGCCCTGTGCCTTGTCGTGTTCTGTCTTTGTCATGCGGTGCCGTGCCCTGTGCCTTGTTGTGTTCTGTCTCTGTCAGGTGGTGCCATGCCCTGTGCCTTGTCGTGTCCTGTCTCTGTCATACGGTGCCACGCCATGTGTCTTGTTGTGTTCTGTCTCTGTCATGCGGTGCCATGCTCTGTGCCTTGTCGTGCCCTGTCTCTGTCATGCGGTGCCATTCCCTGTGCCTTGTCGTATCATATCTCTGTGATGCGGTACCATGCCCTGTGCCTTGTCGTGTTCTGTCTCTGTCATGCGGTGCCGTGTCCTGTGCCTTGTTGTGTTCTGTCTCTGTCAGGTGGTGCCATGCCCTTTGTCTCGCCCTTCCATCTGTATCGTATTGTCGTCTGGCTTAGACTGCCTTCTCCTTTGCGTTGCCATCTAGCTTGTGCCCTATCCTTCTTCGTCTTGCACTTTCAGCTGGTTTTGAATGCCCACTACTTCGCCCTCCCTTGAACATTGCCTTGCACATATGCCTTATACGGACTGTGAATCCGCCGATTTATGGGAAAGAAGTAGTGTAATATATATATCATGCGAATTCCATGAGTTCAATAGGCTTTGTTTGACACGAGGAGTGCAAAATGGCCTGACGTTTGGTATTAAAAAGCATGAGATAAGGACCGAGACCGTAAATGTAACTTCAACTTCGACGAAAGTACCGTGTTGCGGCCTGGGGGAGAGATTTATGAAGTTGATGGGTGGTGGAATATATGAATGCATAAGCTTTGAGGCTCCCAAACATATTAGGTGGATGGGGTAGCTTCGTAGGGCAGTGCCGGATGCAGAGGGAGAGCATTGGGCATGCCTCTCCTTAACCCCGAAAGGGCCAAGCGGGATGTTGAGCAGCTTGTGCTTCAGCATAGGCTGTGCCAGGGCATTCAGCAAATCCAGAAGACCTCTATGCTACGAGTGAGGATCCCGGGCCGACCTGAGAGGCCCCTGGACTCACGTGAAAGGCTCCTGAACCGACGAAAGGGGCCTCGGGCTGATGGGGAGGGTCCCGGGCCGATGAAGAGCGCCCCCGAGTCGACGGAAACTTCCGACGGGCAGGCGAGGGCGAGGGTTGCGGGTTTCGAGAGGGCGAGGGTGAGCGATTGACATTAGACCAGATCAACGATTCCCTTAAGCCTATGACGGTACGATATGATAATGCAAGACTTCCGTGCAACCGAAACAACATACAGGTCGTCATTGTACATACATGACGTAGAAACGTACTATCTAGATAAGTGATGTATTGTGTGAGACTGTGCCCAGGTGTCACGTCTTGTAGAAGAGTCTTCGTCAATCAATTCGTCATGTCCGACGTTCGACGAACCAGACCCTCAGTACATAACCAGACCCTCAGTACATAACCAGACCCTCAGTACATAACCAGACCCTCTGTACATAATCAGACCCTCAGTACATAACCAGACCCTCTGTACATAACCAGACCCTCAGTACATAACCAGACCCTCAGTACACAGCCAGACGAACAGTGCTACGCCAACGCTGTGTGTGGCGAACCAGACCCTCAAGACACAGCCAGACGAACAGTGCTACGCCAACGCTGTGTGTGGCGAACCAGACCCTCAGTACACAGCCAGACGAACAGTGCTACGCCAACGCTGTGTGTGGCGAACCAGACCCTCAGCACACAGCCAGACGAACAGTACTACGCCAACGCTGTGTGTGGCGAACCAGACCCTCAGTACACAGCCAGACGAACAGTGCTACGCCAACACTGTATGTGTGAGATGACCGTACCCAATTGAAGGATATCTATAGCTAAAATTTTACAACATGTTTGCCGTTGTTAATATTTGTTACTAGCCTAGTTTATCCCGGTAGGGCCTTGAATTATCACATATAAATAAACACGAAACCACTAAGAGGGTGAATATACTGCAGTTATTTTTGGATATCAATCCATTAACGTGACTAAAATGATATTCTGCTGTACTGATCATAGCACTGCCATCCACTGCCATCCAGGTTATATGTCTGCTTTGTTTCCATAGGCATGCGTTTTGCCATGCAGCTATCTTCCCGTTGTTCGTCAAAAGAAGCATGCATATGCTGTAGTGACACCAAGTGTCCAGCCACGAGCCCATGTTGTGGAGCATGGTGACGTTCGATCGCCAGGTCACCTGGGGCTACATGTATTTGTGTCATTATCTTTACTATAGTTATTTGTCTTGGATGATGTTTTCCGGCACAAAACGACAACAGTCCCACATTCACAAGCTACTTGCAAGTGATACGGGACACGCGAGGTCCAGTAAAAGCCATTACAAGCAAGTATAAGTCAGTACGAGATAAGCCAGTATAGGATAAGTCAGTGCAAGGCAGCATAATCCAGTATAAGACAGGTCAGTATATGCAGTATAATCTAGTATAAGCCAGCATAAACAAGCATAAGCCAGTATAAGACGCTACTAGAGGCGCAGGACGAGCGAAGGTAAGAGGCTAGCTATACGGCCAAGGCCTCAAGGTATTATCTGCCACCATGAAGTAATGATATGAAACTATGATCGGGAAACATAGTGCGTAAAAATGTTTTGTGAACCTACCGCGATTTGTTAGCCGGCGGAGAAAGATCTGCTTCTCACGTACAAATTATGTGGAAGTGCCGACTTTCGGTAATAAACAGAGCGCCTTTCGTCACAGTGCACTGTAAATTGGGATGAGAGTGGTTCGGTCAAGAAGTCACATTTCGGAAGTAATTCCTCGAACTTTGCCATACACACAATGAGAACCAATACGCTTCAGCCGAAGTTGGGCGCGCGATGCTGAAATTGGGCTTCTCGGACAGGGAATGTCAATTACCTCAGCATACTGTCACGTACCTCAGCAAGATATGGCGTACTGTCACGCACTTCAGCAGTAAATGGCGTACTGTCACGTACCTCAGCAGTATAAGGCGTACTGTCACGTACCTCAGGAGTATAAGGCGTACTGTCACGTACCTCAGCAGTATAAGATATAGCGTATGTCACGTACCTGTCAGTACAGCAGCAGTAGTGTCATGTACCTCAGCAATATAAGGCGTACTGTCACGTACCTCAGCAGTATAAGATATAGCGTATGTCACGTACCTGTCAGTACA
Organism: Ashinkailepas kermadecensis; assembly: GCA_034440615.1. Classification (NCBI taxonomy): domain Eukaryota; kingdom Metazoa; phylum Arthropoda; class Thecostraca; family Neolepadidae; genus Ashinkailepas; species Ashinkailepas kermadecensis. The sequence goes on from JAOTOM010004109.1 coordinate 123,476, forward strand.
GCAGCAGTAGTGTCATGTACCTCAGCAATATAAGGCGTACTGTCACGCACCTCAGCAGTATAAGGCGTACTGTCACGCACCTCAGCAGTAAGGCGCACTGTCACGTACCTCAGCAGCATAAGGCGTACTGTGGCGTCCCTCAGCAATATAAGGCGTACTGTCACGTACCTCAGCAATATAAGGCGTACTGTCACGTATCTCAGCAATATAAGGCGTACTGTCACGTACTTCAACAATATAAGGCGTACTGCCACGTACCTCAGCAATATAAGGCGTACTGTCACGTACCTCAGCAATATAAGGCGAACTGTCACGTACCTCAGCAGTATAAGGCGTACTGTCACGTACCTCAGCAATATAAGGCGTACTGTCACGTACCTCAGCAATATAAGGCGTACTGTCACGTACCTCAGCAGTATAAGGCGTACTGTCACGTACCTCAGCAATATAAGGCGTACTGTCACGTACCTCAGCAGTATTAGGCGCCCAAATGAGCTCTGGGGGTGCGAGGCCAAGGGCTAAAAGCGTAGGCAAAGTCGAATGTCCGTGTATATTAGGTATTAATTGTAGTGCTTTGATTGTTTATGCAACCATGTGGCTTCAAGCATGCATGTAAAGTTAGTGATTTCGGTTGCGATACATTTCTAAATATTATTACCAAAAGCAGAAATATAAAACGTCATTCCTCCCTAGATCGAAACTCAAGATTTTGGGACAGAAACCAAAATATTTGGCCCATTTATCACCGGGCACGGATGACGGGTACTGACTGCGGTGCGAGGTCCATGGTTAGCTGCCCTCGGAACGAATGTTGTCGCGTGCCCGGTGCTTTAAAGAGCAAATATATTGGAAGTACTTCAAGAGAAACCGTGTAATGAAAGTTGGTCGATTGAAAATTAAAAGAGCAGATCTAACTTTGAGTGATAAAATTATGAATTGAAATGCGTAAATACACCGTAAATCGACGTTGAAAATTGCTCGTAGGTGGAAACGCCTACATGGACCTCTTTCTTTGAATACAGATTCACAGCACTTCATGAACACTATTTCGATAATGAGTGGCAAAAATCAAAATTCAAACAGAACATCTGAGTGGCAGTACAGAAATTATAACGTGTAATGCTGTAACAAACCAAGTTATTACGGTTTCAAAAGCGTGACGATCGTGTCGCCCAAATCCACTTGTCAATACTAAGGGAGCAGACTAAGGGAGCAGACTAAGGGAGCAGACTAAGGGAGCAGACTAAGGGAGCAGACTAAGGGAGCAGACTAAGGGAGCAGACTAAGGGAGCAGACTAAGGGAGCAGACTAAGGGAGCAGACTAAGGGAGCAGACTAAGGGAGCAGACTAAGGGAGCAGACTCGCTCGAGCTTTACCCTGGTTGCAACAACTGAATGTGGCATGCTAAGTGTTCACGAAATAGCAGGTAGCATGGCACGTCGCGCTCTTTTCCATCCTACAACTTGTCCACTCAGTTTCCACCACACAGCCGCTCAGGGAGGTGTCCTATAATGATGTCGTATGATAGGCCGGCCGACCAACCCAAAGGCACGTAGGTGACGTGCAGGACGCAGGACCACGTGACCGACGTCCGGCCGAATTCACAAGGTCACCTATCCGGACAAGAGAGGTGCCGCTAAAAAGTCACTTATCTTGGTAGAAGTGCAGCCAGGTCACCTACCTGGGCAGCAGAAGTGCAGCCACAAGGCCACCTATCCGGTTTGGAGAAAAGCAACCACACGGCATCTACCTGGACAGAAGTATAGCCACATGGTCATCTGTCCGAGCAGTAGAAGTGCAGCCTCAAAAGGCGTCCTTTGAGCAGAGTTGGCGAGTACTTCATGGGAAATACTGCGATAAATGCTGGGAAAAAAATCAAGCGAAAGAGCAGGTGTAATGCTGAGTGGACAAATTGGTATATGAAACGCGGCAACGAAACAAACGTTATCTAGGTTTCATTGGCGTGATGCAGCGAATGGGAAGGTGGGGTCAAGCCAGGCCGTGTCACTCGGATGAATGTTGCCGCATATAGGTACGCAAGAGTGTGACACATGGTCAGAACGGCTAAGGGTCTTAATGTCCAAGAGCCGGAATGTTCAACAGCCAAGACCACTTGGGTGCGACAGAATGTCCAAGGCTCGGAATGTCAAGGGTGACAAAATGTTCAAAAGTTTCATAGGGGTCCCGTGTAAATTCTGGAATCGCTTTCCACTTTGGGATGTTTACGCTTGGACTGTTCCCCGTGCACATTAGCAGCAATACTTCCGAAGACAATGCGATTAGGAAAAGTTGCGAAAATATTGTGATGTTTTTCGGACGCTTTCGTAGGTATACGATGTGGCAGAATGACCAAGCATCATCATGTCCAAGAGCCTGAATGTCCAACAGCCATGAATACTGGGGTGCGACAGAATGTCCAAGGCTCAGAATGTTAAATGAGACAGAATATCCAAAACATCCATAGGATCCCATGTTAATTCTCGAGCCGCTTTGCCCTTGAACATTCTAACGTTTGGACATTCTGCCACACTCCAGTGTGGCAGAATGTCACACACTGCCACACAGAGTGTGGCAGTGTGGACATTGTGACGTAAAAATACCGCGACCGAATGTACAAGCGTCAAAACATCCAGGCCTCAAAATGTCCAAAATGTACTTCCTTTTCCATATAAGTCAGAAGAGGATTTTAAGGTTTGTCGACAGTCTTTCGACTATTACTTTGTTCATATACTGGTAATACAACATCAACCGTTAATAAAGAAAAGTGAGTAATCATTTCATTACTTCATCCTGAGTAAATTTAGTCTTTATTAACCCGCCCCGTCTCGGGGGGGGGGGGTTGATATGCGTCCCCCGTAAGGTTTTCCGTGGACAGTAAAGGAATGGCGCGAGGTGTCGCGCCGAAAACTGGCATACTTTTTCTCACATCAATTTGGAATTTGGTGTGAAAATTTTGAGGTCAGGTCATCTAGGGTCAATGAGTTAGGCAAGGTCAAGTGAAGTCACCTCGAGAAAAGTTCAACCAGTCGTCACGCTTTAACGGAAGAGACATTTTAATGAAAGTTTCATCGTTTGCTTTTCTTTAGGGTGGAAACAAAACGCAAGAGAGGAATTTTGATTTTTTTTCGTTTTTATGACATTAGTTTTGCATATTTGACCATTATGGCTAAAATAGAAGATTCTTGCTAAAGTAAGCATTTTTATGAGGGCAAGTTGACTTTAAGCAACGTGTTGCGGTACGCTCTACTCATCAGAAAACGAAAAATTAAAGAAAATTTGAGAACCCAAAATTTTGAACTTAAAATAAACTTGATTTTTTTTTCGGGGGACAAAAACGTCGGGGTCATGGTCGATTTGGCCTTCCTTTTCTGATTCCAAATATTTTTCCCCCTTCAAATCTCCCCCAAAATGAACTCCCCAGAGCTAAAAACATGAAGTCGGTTGTGAAAACATAGACCCCAGTGACGTCACTTTTTGGGGGACAACATTTTGTGGGTGGTATCCGGCCGTGGTTTCTGTCGAGCGCTTTCCGATGACTCCTCCTTCGTTTTTGTGCGACGCTTAGTTTGGAGATTAGAGTGTGGAGTGGTTGTATCACCCCTCCGAGACAAGGTGTGAGGATCTGACCGGAAAGACGGGTTAATGATCTTATGGGTTAATGAGTCTTAAGCGAGATTGCGAGACACCAAATGCAAAACGAGAGGTGTTGGCGTGCAATGTTCTTATGTTCTTTGGGAAGTTCTTATTCCGTTCGTAGAAAGAAACTTACTTTTGAACATGGACCCGGACGCGAGACGTTCGGGTCGATGTTGAGCACTTGCTGGTTGATATATATATATATATATATATATATATATATATATATATATATATATATATATATATATATATATATATATACCATGTGTGTGTGGCCAGTGGTGAAGCCAGCGGCTACGGGCACGAGGGCACTGGCACACTCTGATATTTTTAGGGGCACCCCAGACGTTGTAGGAGCACCCCTGTAGTGTACTGAAGGTAGTATCCCAGCCCTTGCAGGGGCATCCATGCAGTCCGCAGAAGGGCACCCCAGCCATTGCAGCCATTGCAACAGGCTGGAAAAAAAACAGCGGCGAAGGTGGCGGCCAATGTTAAATTTCCATAGACGTCGGCGATATGTCGATGAGACAGCAGCGAGCTGTCTCATCTGTGACAATTGTGGCGAGGCCAACCTTACTAAATCACCTGTCTGAACCAAGGAGAATCTGGTCCTGGACAAAGCGTCATGGAAGTAAAAGACATCTGCTTGCCCGTAATTAGCGTAATAATTCGTGAAATATAACAGGAAATGAACACGAAGACAATTTTGTCACACACATCACCACGGATACCCACAATATTACCGCTTACATTAATGGATCCGCGGCTAGCTGTGTAATTTCCTGTCACGTCATCAAGGTGTCGAGAACAAACTATAACTGATGGCTTAAATGGCTTCCCATGACCTTAGCACACGGGTTGTCTGATTCCAATCATCAATTCGTCGGTAGGTATAAAGGAGATAACTTTTTTTCTTCGCCTTTGCGAGCAGCTGGAACGATGGGAAAGTCAACGACTTTGTACGATGAAGGAAGGTGGATTGTGCCTGTGCTAAGTATACAGCAGAATTGCGAGACATAAAGAGGTACAACAAGATGAAGTACGGAGAACAGCTTTTGCGAGTCAAGATTTCCCTCGGTGTTGGAGGAAGATAGGAACGATGGTACAGATAAATGCCCAAAATATGATCGGGTAATTAATGTTTCTTGCGATGGCCCACCAAACATGTCAAGCCAGGCCAAAATTCCCCTCGAATTATAAAATTATAGTTTACGACAAGAGCATAACCTAACTTAACTCAGCCAAACCTAACACTTTGCTTGCTTCATGGAGGTAAATTGTGTGTAGGAAGTGTCTTGTGGTTACCTTGACCTTCAATAATGTCTTCTTGTGGTTCAAGGGGTTCACAAGATCAGTTTTGCTAATATTTCTCCTCTACCACAATCAAGCAAACAAAATGGTTTGGGTATGCTAGGTTAGGTGAGGTTAGGGTTTTTAAGTTGAAGCATTTTGGATATTTTGTCCTATTCCAATTTAAAATAAATTGTTTTCTTCAAAAGCAGATTAGGCTCAGTTTGGCTAGGCTTTTGCATTGATAATGTTGGTTTGGGGTCGAAATGCTTTCTGATTCTATATATGTGTTGCCCTTACAGAAGGTTTGGTTGTAAATGTGTAAATTTAATGTTTTTGATGAATTATTAGGATTTATCTTTCCAATGCAATGTTTATGAATGCAACTAAGATGATGGGATTACTCATCTTTTGTGCAAATGCTTACTTTTCAGTTTGTGAGCAAAATAGCACAAAAAGTGGACTTTGAGTTCGGTAGCATGGCATAAAAATTAATGTTCCAAAAATGAATACAGTATAACGTAGCCTAGTGTGGCCTAACCTCCCTGTGGAGAAAACAAAATGGAAAGAATAGAATTGGAAAAATACCAAACAATTTTTATCTTCTCAAAATTGTCCAAATCATGAAAAAAACCTAACCTGATCTAACCTAACTTAACATATGGTGCTTTTGAAGAAAAACTATTTCTTTTTGTTTCAATTTTTAATGAAAATTAAACAAAACCAACTGAAATAATACTACACTAACTATCTAACCAAACCTAGCCCATTTGTTCGCTTTAAGGAGGCAAACTGAGTGTAATACTTGTCACATGACCATCTTACAGCACAATCATACCAGCTTGGCTATGTTTTGTTTGGTTAGGTCTTGGTTTTCTGTTCTTTTTACATTTTTATAATATATTACCTCACCCAAAGCCCCTTTGTTAGTGTTATTTTGCTCATCAACTGAAAGGCAAACATTTACACCACAAATGAGTGGTAACATCAGCTTAATCATGTTTGCAAAGATGGCAGTTAAAAATATAATTAGAAATGTATAAAACACCTCAAGCAGAAATTTACTGATATTTGTAGGTGAATGCACATAGGTGCAACTATGTTCTTCCTAAAATAACTTGCTAAAAATATCTTATGGTTAATTTTGTGGTGATTTAAATGAATCTGGATATGATATGAGAGTGACTTCATCAAGTTATGAAGATCAGATTGATTCAAATTGCCTATATGAAAGAATAGGTACCAGAAAAAAACGATTTTTTGGGGGTAAGCGCAATGCGTATTAAATCATTTGGGTCATCACCAGGGTGCATTTCTGCATACATGCCACATTTAAAATCAGCACTCCATTAGGAACCAGAATTGCCAGTGAAACTTGCTGTAATATGACAGAATTACACCTCAGAGAGCAGGACTGGAAGAACTGTCCATTGTCTGGGATTGTATCATCATCCAGAACATAATCCTCTGCAATTTTATGGTGCCCTGTTTTTTTTTGTAGAGTGGAGTCGGCTCAGTGGGGCCAGAACATAGAAATGATAAAAATGGTGGAGTCAATGGGGATGAATCTCCAATGAAATTTGTTGTAATTTTAGAAGCTAATTTCAGCAAAAAGGTTACCAAAAATGGAATGGATCTGTAATGTAATGTATTTTTTATTATAGATCAGTGGTGCCCGGTGCATGCAAAATGCATAATATCACAAGAGTAAAAAGTCCTATTTTTTGAGGCAAGAATATTAGTTCATTTTTTATTGTGGATTTCCATGCAAATCCATGAACTTCAAGACAGTGGAATATTATGACCTCTTACTCCCACTGTATGGTTTAATCATGTTTGGTGAGGACTGCAAGCCAGTGGGTGTTTAACAACATGCAAAAATTGCATAAAAAGCACCAAGGAGTTTTTTTTAACTTGGTAATCAGCATGAAAATCATCCTTCAAGATGGATTGCTCATCAATTTTCCACCACATTCCAGATTGCAAAATGTAAACCCATCTCTGCATCTGCGTAATGCTGTGAGTGCTTGAGATGAAGTTGTACAGACATGTACCTTGTTGCCATATCAATGCAGGTCAACAAATATGGCAACCAATTGAAGCAATTGTGCATATGTAGATGGCCTGCAACTGTTTTCTTGCTATAAGGACATATACAAAATTAGGCTAGCTCACCCAGTACTTTGATCCCTCAAAGAGCCTCTGGTCACATAGTTGAATTCATCATCCTGCTTGGGACGCATACGTACTAAGGTAGTGCTTTCATAAGAGACAAACAAATTGCACTTCGCATCCACAATTTTCGAATGGTAAAGTGTTTTAATCAATCAGAAAACGAACGGAGCGTCAGAGGAGGGCATCAAAACACTTTTATAATCAGAGGACTTGTCATAATGGAAAAGCGTGTGAGCTACCCGAAAATCGCTTTGGGTTTTCAGCTATGCATTTTATGAAGCATGTATGCAAAACATGTGAGACAGCTCACGGGTTCGTCGGTGACAGCTTCGGCATTTTCTTCACCTCTTGATGAGCATCCCAGTCATTGTAGGGATGCTCCTGAAGTCTGCAGAGAGGGGCATCCTAGTCGTTGTAGTACCACCCAGCTGTAGTTGTACAGGGGCACCCCCACTTCTGTAGGGTCGCCCGGCACTCTGCAAATTCGTACCTCAGCCGTTGTAGGGGTACTCCGGTAATTTGAAGAGAGACACACGGCCATTGTAGGAGCATCTATGCAGTGTGTGAAGAGGCTCCTTCATTGTTGGGGCGCTCCTGAAGAGGACAGCATTTCAGCAATTGTAGAGACATTCTGGCCTTGCTGTAAGAGTGCAGTGCAGGGAAACATGACCAGCAGTCGTGGGGTGTCCCATCCCACCCTAGCTGTCATGGGGAACCCTGACCCTGTAGGATCTGTACACGGCTATCAAAATACTGGATCTGTGGTAGACAGAAAGAGAACCCAACTGGATCTGTAGTAAACAGAAAGGAAACCCAACTGGATCTGTAGTAGACAGAAAGGGAACCCACCTGGATCTGTAGTAGACAGAAGGGAACCCAACCAGGACTTAATCGAATGCAAAATCAAATAGTGCCACCCTGATGGGGGGAGGGGTGCCAGCGGGGGAGTTCTGGCCTTTTGCACGAGGGTGGCATATTCGCCACGAACATCCCTCTCTCTCTCAGTGACTCTCACCCAGCCTACGAATAGGCGGTTCTGAGTTAAATCCAATGGCCAAAACAACATAGTCTGAGTCTGAGTCCTTCATGGCGTATGAACGGTGACGCTAATGCAAGCTTATGTTCATGCAAAGAACCAGGGGTGTATCTTTGCATACATTTGGGAGGGCACTTGCCCCCCCCCCAAACAAAACAAAACAGGGGCCTTGACAAAATCGAACAATAGTATGTTTTTGCTTTAAAAAGCAATCGTAGATGTTCATAAAAATTGCATCTTCGTAATCAGCACGTGCTCAGCTTTCAAATGGCATGTGTCTGGTATTTTGAGCATTCCGAGCCCTTTCAACGAACCGTGGCTCAAAATAAAGAACGTATCTAGGATTTCAAAATAAATTGGCTGAAATCCAAGGGGTTTTTATGCAAGATATATATTTTAGGATTGTGGTTTAATGGCTCGGTTAGTGCGACGCGACTCCCAAAACGTGTGCAATCCCCGCTACAGAAACTCAGATAAAGAGCCGGTGGGAAATAGATTGCGGCGAAGTGATCTTCACCACCCAGAATCATGCAACATGGACAGGCCGACACAGGCAGGTGCGTATGTTCTGAAATGAAGCAGGCGAACCGACACGTGAATGAAAAAAAAACTTAACTGGTGTTGGTGGAATAGCGCGCCGACTTCGAGAGTATGGTCTACAGTGACGTCACAGCCAGCGTGGCCGAACACCAGCGGGCAGCGGCGGCGGGCACTGCCGGGCCTCCGGGCCGCCCCGTACCGGGCTGACTCAAACGTTGCGCTGTGAGTCAGCCCGCCACGCCGCAGCGCCGCGCCAGTGAGAGCGGACAGAGGGGCGGCGCCGAGCCGGAGAGAGCGACGGAGCCGGTCCCGTTGGGCGGCGGCGGCGCGGTGGTGCGGAGGCGCGGCGGCGGCAGCGGCGGCGGCGGCGGCGGCGGCGGCGACTGGGGACGAGGCGAGGCGGCCCGGGAAGACGGCCGGCATCCTCACCACGCCAGCACACACCACAGGACAGACTGCAGAGCTCCGACACGGTGGAGAGCGCTACTGGGAGACTGGGGACGAGGCGAGGCGGCCCGGGAAGACGGCCGGCATCCTCACCACGCCAGCACACACCACAGGACAGACTGCAGAGCTCCGACACGGTGGAGAGCGGTACTGGGAGACTGGGGACGAGGCGAGGCGGCCCGGGAAGCGGCCGGCACCTCCCGCCACCGGGGAAGTTGGGACTGGGGACGAGGCGAGGCGGCCCGGGAAGACGGCCGGTATCCTCACCACGCCAGCACACACCACAGGACAGACTGCAGAGCTCCGACACGGTGGAGAGCGCTACTACTGCTGTGGCGGCGACATCCGTAGTTGTACGTGCACATAGCAGGCACCACTGCAGGCGTCCTGCTATTGCCCATAGTTATTTATATTTGTACAGTTCTTTGTATATTCCCTTTCAATCCTACATACAGCATTTGCTCGTTGGTATATCAGCACTCAAACATGAACGAATCAACTGCTTTTGTCAAAAATTGAGTTCAGTTGCGGATGCTGAGTGCATGTTTTGTATTCACCTTCCGAACATCCGGCTATATAACGCGCGTTGTGGTCAAACTTCCTCCGGCGGATCCCAGATGGTGAGGTAGGGAACTCATTCGATCATGCTCTCATAAGTCCCAGCGATAATTGCTAACCCCGGCGCCTCGGGCAGCTTTGAAGACGAAAATATTGCTAAAAAAGAATCGTTTACCCTGTTGCTGTCGAAAGAGAAAGCCTTGTATTAGTTACGGTTTTTTAGCACTTGGCTTCCCAAGCGAGTTAAAAATGTGCTTGTACGCACATTCCTGGGAATCTGAGCGGCTTTTCCTGCACCGTCATCGAAAAAAAATCAGCTGGAGTACTTTGAAAAATGGACGCATTTTGCTTTGACTAGCGACGTATGGTTTCTAATTAATTTAAAGAGAAGGTGCTGCTAGGATCTGGGCGATGTTTTCTCGCGCTTTGATGCGTCTTCATCCGCTGCGCTAGCAGTTCGCAAAGCTTGAATATGTGGATGAAGGTACCATGAGTGCATATTCAACTAGATGGGCGAAGAAATAGGACAGGAGGGAAGGAGGTTGCCCCCTCCCCACACGCACTTCTTAGGAACGTGAGTCGTTTGCTGCATGGCAGGAGTCCACTTCAAAATTGTCTTGAGATCGAATTTTGTTCAGACGTTGCCACGACCTTGTTCAAGAGCATGGAGCTCTTCCCTGGGTTATATAGCGCCAGTTATGCAGTTTTCCACGGGATGTATAGCACAAGTAATGCAGTTTTTCCTTGAGGAACATAGCGCCAGAAATGCAGATTTTCCCTGAGGTACCTAGCGCTAATAATGCAGTTTTCTCCTGATGTACATAACGCAAGTAATGCAGTTTTTCCGGAGGCATGATGTAGCCCAAGTAATGCAGATTTTCCTTGAGGTACATAGCGCTAGTAATGCAGTTTCCCCCGATGTACATAGCGTAAGTAATGCATTTTTTTTCCGGAGGCATGATGTAGCGTAAGTAATGCAGTTTTCCCTGAGGTACATAGCGTAAGTAATGCAGTTTTTCCGGAGTCATGAAGCGCAAACAACGCAGTTGTCCGCTAATGTATATAACGCTGCTGTTGCCACGCCCAGAGGCGCACTCAAATGCGTCCGAAAAGGAGATTTTTTAATGGGTAAACTTACCGGCTCTCAATCGCACGGTGTTCAAACATGGCACCTTAGTGATCCAGCCCACCTTACAGAGTTGCTGAGGGTGCCCATGCTGACGCTGAATTGTTCCAAATAGAGATGAAATTCACGGACTCCATAAAAACCATGAATATGCGAGTGACAAAAATTGGCACTTGAAGTGAGGACTTTTTACGAAAGTGTTGTTACCCATTAGCGGTCTAAGGCTGCATTGGGCGGTAGAGTCGGACAATTTCTTCAGATAGATGACATTACAAACCAAGTTTGCGAACCTGGGTGGGCTTCATTACACACTTAGCGAGTTCCCTGCGATGTCCGCCATGTTAGTTTTGGAAGTTTCTTTCAAACATGTCATTTCGAAAGTACCTTGGCAGTGCTTGATTCTATGGACATACTTGGATGTTTTTTTCAGGTTGTGAATGTATCTTTATCTCAGTTAAAGGGTTGGATTTTTTTGGATTCTGCATTCCTGGCAACTGCTTACTTTTGAATACACATAGGCAAGATCACACTATACCCGACATCATAATGTTTGAGTAATAGTGCTCGGGCAACGAATCTCTTGCTCTCCTGCGAATGTTACCCATGCGAAAATATTTTTCAACCATAAAAATACATCAGACATACGAGCATGCTTTTCGTAGGAGAGCCAATGCGCGTTCATGGTGTCGTTCCATGAGAGAGGAATGAGTACGAAGCATTATCTGGGCTTGATTCTATATGTTGCCACTTGACAGTGACTGAGGTGCTAAGCGAATGCCTCACTGTTCACCCCCGATTCAATCACTTTCCACCAATCGCTTCCACCAAGTTAACGCTTCTCGCACACATCGCTAAAGGTAAATTAACGCTTTTTTCGTGGTTAATCTATGTTGGAAATAGGCTTGCAATGTCCTTCACTACCCCCTTTCACTGCTCATTCCATGGGCGAACGCTGCACAGCTGTCGCATAAGCTTAAACACATCGGTGCCGTATATTACACAGCTGACCACTGGCCATTCAGGAGCACCAAGCTCTCCTATGGTACCTGTTTCTGTTGAGGATGTAATAGCGGGTGTTGATGACCATGTAAAAACCATGATGGTGATGATTTCACACGCCTCATACTGCTATGCGGTTGAGCATCGCTCCTACGCGGCAGCGGTTTGTTGCATAGTGTTGATGGCTTCAATGTCCCTTGACGCCACTGTTCTCTAACATTTTCCTTCGTGTAGGGTTCACCAGCATGCAGTGAAGTTCTAGGCATTTTGAGCGTGCTTCATCTGCAGTCGGGGGTCCACCTTTGTTCGCAGTGTATTGCGAGCGCCAGCTGACAGACAGCCCTCGGATGCTGCGGTAGGAGCGCCATGCTGTGCCGCAGGGCTACGGTGCGTGGATGTTTTGCTGGTTACAGGCAAACCGGGCCTTGGCTCACAAGACACATCGTCGCCAATGACGTGATACAGAAACACTTCCCCTCTATCCGTATTTTCCAACACATGCACGACCATACGCTAATGAACGACTCATACATGCAGACTACTACACAGAAAGCACATCTCAGAAACCCGGAGCAGGACACAGTAAGAAACCTCAGATCAGGACGCCATAAAGGCCACAGCCCCAATTTGTGGGCACCCTGGTCATGGGCCCCCATGGGCGATGCGTGTTGCTGAAAAAGTGACTTGCACCCTTCCCGCCGCTGTTTTTTTTTCTTCAAATCTTCCAAGCTCTTATCAGGAAGTACGTTTGAAAAAAGAATAAAATGTCGTCTAGCCTAGGTACGGATTACCCATGCGCAGGTATATGACATTAATGTATCTGAATTTATCGGTTTGGTGCGCCCAAACATTTTATGTTAGTCAGGACACATGTGCTCAGATCAGCCAATCACACGACAGCCCTTGGTCGCTCCATCAACACCACCGACAAGGTCAAGACAATGTGAAGCAGGGCACCAACTGGCTTCAAGAGACTCGGTGCCCCTCTCACCAGTTCCACCCTTCCATACCCTCCATCCCACGTCGCATTACTACTACCTCATCCAAGACACTCGGTGCCCCTCTCACCAGTTCCACCCTTCCATACCCTCCACCCCACGTCGCCTTACTACTACTACTACTACTACTACTACTACTACTACTACTACTACTACTACTACTACTACTACTACTACTACTACTACTACTACTACTACTACTACTACTACCTCACCCAAGACGCTCGATGACCCCCTCACCAGTTCCACACTTATCTACCCTTAACCCACGTGGCCTTACTACTACTACTACCTCACTCCAGTTATCCTGCTACCACGTCTCCCTCTGCCTCCCCCTTACCGTACTCCATCTTAGCCTGCCATCACACCACACCAAACCACATACATACACGCACATACACACGTATACGCATATCTTCAAGCTTCGGTTTTGCGTCTTCTGCTCTGCCGGTCTTCATGTCTTCTGGTCTTCTCGTCTTGCTGCATTCTGGTCTTCTCGTCTTGCTGCATTCTGGTCTTCTGACGATCTTCTAGTGCGACTTCTAGGTACCGTCATCTCCAGCATCTTCGTCTTCACTACGACCTCTGCTGCCTCTCGCCTACTTTCCTGCTGCTCTGACTCTGCTCAACTCTACCCAGGTAGGTGCAGCCAGCTGATGCCACCACTTCCTGGGAGCTCCCCCGCTACCTCTCTCCTCTCTTGTGCTTTCTGCACGCTTTTTCCACCATCGCGAATTAAGCATTCCCTTTAAGGACCACCGTTTGTTTAGTTATGTTCTCTTGATATGTCATGTCCCGCATTTCTTCATACCTGGTGGAACGCGTGCAGCCGGGTGGTCCTCGCAAGGAACCATGCACGCCACATATACGAAATGCATAGCACACCCTATGCGCTACCTAACTACAATCGTTCCAAAGCACTCTGCAGAAGAATAATTAAAGCTCTAAAAAATCACGGGAAAATATTTGCTCAGCATGTAAGAAATAAACACTTCCCAGCGAAATTTGGTTTCCTACTGCAACGCCTTTCACCACCGACAGCGATCACCGCAAAGAGCAATGGAACTACGACAACAGAACATAACCACAGGTCCACAACGCAATGTAGAACGTTTGCAACCACTTACTGCACCAGATCAGCAACACTCCAGCACACAACACCAATACCCACAGTTTATCAACAATATCAACACTATAATGACACATTCACCACGGAGAAACTCAAATGACACTTTCATAAACGGCAAACACTAGCACAGAACCAGTCAACATACACTATGTTTTCCTCAATCACTTATCACAACAATATCTGAACACCTTACTAAGCACAACAACACCGCCTGGACAGCTCACACCTACCCGCAATCCTGGTTTCATGGCTTTCCTATACGACTCCCGAAAACGAAAAGCAGACCTCGCTCTTCCTACCGAGCCATCACTTTAACCAGCTGTCTTCACACACTTTTAGAACCCATGATTAAATAAAGGCCTTCTATGTCTTATCCAAAACCAGAAGCTTATCTCCCCTATCCAATGTGGCTTTCTATCTGGACGCGGACACCCCGACAATATTACATTGCTTCGACAATATTACACATCACAAGGATCTAGGAGGCGGTGACCAGACGTAACTTCACGGCCGCTGTCTTCCTGGATATGACACAAAAGGCATGTGACACAGCCAATATCTCTGCATTACTACAACATCTAGACAACATTAACATGCATTGTATGCTAGCTAAATATGTCACGTTCCATCTTTTAAATCGCACTTTTCAAGTTAAAATAAGCTACAATAACTCCGAAATTAAACACCGATCGACAGGTTTATTGGAAGGTTCGGTCCCCATCCCCTCCTCTTTGTTCTTCTTCACACTATCCCTTTGCCAAAATTACAACATACACAGAAGAAGACATCGCGCCCACCGTAAACCACAGCACACATTAGAAGCATTTCAACTCGTACCGAATAACAACAAAAACTCAAAATGCTCAACTTACATATCTCTCCACCAACGTAAAACGCATTATTTTCATTTACAGAAGTTGCCAGACGCAACACCTCACAGGTGCAATACCACACAGACGCAACACCTCAAAGACGCAACACCTCACAGACGAAACACCTGACAGACACAACACCTCACAGACGCAACACCTCACAGACGAAACACCTCACAGACGAAACACCTCACAAACGAAACCCCTCACAGACGCAACACCTCACAGACACAACATCTCACAGACGTAACATTTCACAGACGCAGCTCCTCATAGACGCAAAACCTCACAGACGCAACACCTCACAGACGCAACACCTCACAGACGCAACATCCCACAGACGCAACACCTCACAGACGCAACATCCCACAGACGCAACATCCCACAGACGCAACACTCCACAGACCCAACAACTTGGCAATAACATGACAGTTGTTTTCCAATTTAGAAGGAATTACGTTAAACAGTAAGCTTACATTCAGACCGCACATATTCGACACAGGAAACAGAACACAAAAAATGCATCAATTTACGAATGGGAATTTGTACCACACAATGGGGACAGACAGACAAATGCTCATAACACCATACAAATCAATCATTCAACTCATCATGGAATACGGCTCACGACTTCTCGAAAGCGCAGAATTTCTTATTCATATAGATGCATGAAATAATAATTATTTTATATTGATGCATATAACTTTTATAACATTGAAATAGGAAATCCCCCACTATGCCTTAAATTTAAAAAGGACACTTGTAATTAGCTTAATATGGGTACAGATGTATTTTAAGAGCGCTCATCACTCTCCCCAGACCCGCCCGACAACTGTTCTTAGGAGTTAAGGTTGGGTGATGTTGACCTCATATGGATACGTTCCCCAAACGTTTTGGGAGGCTTCTACGTCCATTTGCGCAATAACCGCAGATTTTACTGGGGGGGGGACTTTGGGCGGGCATCTCAAATGAGTTTTTAATTCTGCGATTCAAGCATTGTTGGATCATCCCACTAATTTCTTCGAATCGATCCATGTCCAATGCATGCGGAAACTTACACCCATGAGAGCAGAGAGCTACGGATTTCACCAAGGTACGGCTCAGTTCCCACTTGACATTTTTGTCACACTAAGTTTGTACTGATGATATATAGGATGGGCGCCGCCAGCTATACGTTGACTGGCGCGAGGGCGTCGCGCGGACGCCCAGGGCTCTGTCAGACTGCGCCGCCGCCCGGTGCCTGTATATCTGTCACGACTTCCCCAGCCGGCGGACCGGGAGGCTTCTCCAGCCGGCGGGCCGGGAGGCTTCCCCGGCCGGCGGACCGGGAGGGCGCCCAGGGCTCTGTCATACTGCGCCGCCGCCCGGTGCCTGTATATCTGTCACGGCTTCCCCAGCCGGCGGGCCGGGAGGGTTCCCCAGCCGGCGGGCCGGGAGGGTTCCCCAGCCGGCGGCCGGGAGGGTTCCCCAGCCAGCGGGCCGGGAGGCAGTCGGGGCGGAGCGGCGCCGGTCGCCACTAGGCGGCTCCACTGCGCATGCGCGTGATGACAAGGCGGTCTCCGCGCCGTCACGCTGATGGGACGCAAGCTCTGCCCGGATATCGACGAAATAGCAGCAACGGCCGCATATGAACCTCATGCCAATGAGCGTCACTATACGCACAAATAAAACACATCAGTAACACAGACCGACCGGCAGCGGGCCTTGGTACCGTGCCGTGGCTCCACGCCCGCCTACACCGACCGCCCGTGCGCCCGCTGCGCCACCGAGCGTCTGCGCATGCGTCACGTGGGAGCAAGACAAGCCAAGCCATACTGAGCCGATCGGCCGTCCGGGGTGGGTGCGCTCGTCGGCTGCTGAGGACGCCGAGCGCGCGTGCCGTCCGCTTTGCCCCGTCATTCGCCATGGCCACTAGCAATGGCTGACTCTGAGGTGAGGCTGTCCAGATGGTGTTATTTGCACCATATCGGGGCGACCGGGGATGTTTGGCGGGTGTCACCAGTCACGTGTCTAGGTCGCTGGGGGAGGGGAGGCCAACTACCCGTGGAGATGTTGATGGGTGTGATTGCGAATTTTTTGATGAAAATCAATGTGTTCATGCAGTGAGTTCGGGTGATGACTTCGTCGGGTCACCTGTGTTTCTCCGTGCCTTATCTTGGTCACCCTTTCAATTCCATGTCCATGTGTGTATGTTGTGTATTTCTTTCGCATGATATTGCGCAAGCTGATCATTCGAAATGGATGCTGCTGGCTGTGATCCGATATCATTTTCACTTCACTTCACTCGGTTGCAATAAGTAGCGTGTTAATCGTCCGCGATGTAGTGCTCAGTTTGTACCGTAACACCTAAGCATGTAGGATCACGGCCGTCGATTGATTTTTTTTCGTGGGTTGGTGGGGGGGCACAATACATGAAGGCAATGGAGGGGCCGAATTGATTCGGGGCACACTCCATACGGTCCCATATTAACAGTTGGAATTATTCGAGGGGGGGGGGGCAAATCATTGATGGGATACTTTCCCCCTCCTAAAGTATATATAACCCCTGCGTCGGATGTAGATTAAGAAACAAATCATGGCACTCTTGGGTGGTGCAAGTGATGCCCGCCTTTGTATACTTTCAGGAGCAACTCTCCGACTCTGTCTCGCCCTTCAGCGTTCTGCGTCCAGCTCATGGACGGTCCAAAAATTATAGGGGGGGGTGACCAGTCGAGTTAGGCCAATTTGTCGCGGCCAGCGACACGGGGCTGATGGCTGAAGTCTGAGAACATTGTGGAGGAGGGCACAAGACTCAACACCTGTGGTGGCACAGTCCACGCCTGGGGGTGCCGGCCATGCCTTAACCCTTCTGGTCTTTCCGGTGAGATCCTCACATCCGCCTTCGGGGGGGGGGGGGGCATTATATTCCTCCCTCTAATATAAAACTAAGCTTCGCGCGAAAACGGAGAGGTGTCGTCGGAAAGCGCTCAACGAATAGGGCTAGAAACCACCCCAAAAATGTTCTTCCCTCAAAAGATGACGTCACTAGTGTCGTTTAAGAGGTCACGACTGACGTCATCTTTTGGCTCTGGGGAGTTCATTTTGGGGAGGATTTTAAAAACAAAATGTATTTGGAATCAGAACACGAAGCCCAAATCGACCGTGGTCTCAAAATGTTTGTCCATCCAGAAAGTTTTTTTTTTAAATTTGCCAAACTGGGCTTTCAATTGTTTTGGATTGTTTGCTAATCGGTAGAGTGCACCGAGAAACGTTGTTTTAAGCAAACGCAATTTGATGCTTGATAAAACGTCCTTTCTTTGGTCAGAATCTTAGATCTAAGCCCTAATGGACAAATATGCAAAACAGATAAGTCATAAAAACGCAAAAATTCAAGAATTCCTCTGGTGCGTTTTGTTGCGCTCCTGAGGATAAGTAAACGCTGAAAGTTGCATTGAAATATCCCTGCCCGCTAAAGCGTGACGCCTGGTTAAACTTTGTTTTGGAGGTGACCTCACTTGACCTTTACTAAGTCGGTGGCCGTGGATGACCTGACCTAAAAATCTTTACACAACATGTCAAATTGATGTGGAAAGGGTATGCCATATTTCGGCGCGCTCGCTCGCCGTTTTTCACTATCCGCGGAAATTCCTAGGACGGGATGGTGGAAAACGACCCCCCCCCCCGAGACGGCGCAGGTTAATGCATCGGCTGCACTCGAGCGTGTGGGAACAGGCGGCCGCATTTCCTAAGTTTGCTGAAATTTAGCAATACGAATAGGTTAGGCGCGTAAAAAAAATATTTCGAATCCCACCCATCCCCGTCCCTTATCATCAAAAGTACAGAGCGACGCTCTTGTCAAGGATAACCTCAGGTCAGAGTGGTCATTGACGACAATATGATGCGCCATGAAGCCTGAACAAACATTCATTTAGTACTGCAAGTATAATGGTGCAGAATTAGCATAGTGGTGCCATGTTTAATTGTTCGACGGAAGTCCATTCCGTCTCGCTCTCTATTGCAAAAATACTGTCCCGCATGGCACCAACGCATTGCGGGGCGGGCCTGCGCGAGTATCTCTAGTCGGAGTGCCGGAGACACGACACCGTGCGGTCGTGAGCAACACACCATTCAGGTCACACCGGATCACCTCAACTTTGCAGGGATGGGTAGATACCATTCGTCCACCATTCGCCTGCAACCAATCACTATCAACATGAGGATTATGCTCCATTTTTACCTTGAAATATCTTCCGACATCATCTGTTGATATTTAGTACCTAGTTTGCCCCTTCGTATCTATATATCTGGTGAACATCTTGATTTTTTTTGATATTTTTGTACATAAATTAATCTTTCGCTATCAGGAAATTTCAGTACTTTAAATGTAATATTAAACCCACGAAAAGACCCGGGTGAATGGGTATGCAGGTGCCAGAGTGATATGTTAAATGCTGGTAGCAGCAGCATTCTGACTCCCATTAATGTGGTGCGCTATCAGTGTGGCAGTTTGTGATTTTTTTCTGCCGCTCGATGGTTTTGGTGTCGGCAGTTAATACCGTGGACACACAGGGTACCGCTCCTTGCTAGCGTTTCTCCAGTTAGTCACCGAAAACCGGAGGGTCCGTGTATCATGAACAGATGAGGGACGCTGTGCTTGTTTAAACGGACTTCACTACGAATTTTAACGGATCTTCTCGTGGCCTATTTGGTGAATTACAATGCTATAGTGAAATTGGGACTTCGAGCCCCTTAGGGTCGCATTATGAATATAATCGTGTTGGACACCCGTTCTTGTACTTGGGAGCGCCTTGGTGCTTGTCAGTCTAGGGCATGTGGACATGAGAGTCAGTTTTTATGCTTTGCTAAATAATGGCATGATGCATGTCTTGACGTCAGAGTTGCAAATTTCAGGTGCATGGTACGCGGTGCAAAAACGAGTACTAGAGAACATAATATGATGAATGACCTCGGGTCACCAATGAAGTGTGCAGATGTCATGTTTGAATTCCCAACATTTAGAAGTACAGGAACTATTAGACACAGCGGCAGTACACTTTGGAGCAGTACAGTACACGATTACTACCAATAAGATTACCAGTGGACTATCAACGTTCTGGGCGACACGTTAGTGTGATTGTCATATATTAATGATACCAATCATATCGCTACATGTCGATGATGTTCTCTTGAGTCATTGTGTAATGTGTACCATTCCCCGAGGACTGCCATTGATACTCTCTCCCTCCAACAGACTTTGCACGTTTCTTCCTTGTGTTTTCGGGCCTCCCCTTGATTGCCGCAATACTCGGCTGGTATACCTATGATATGCCCTAAGTGTGCTCGTAATATTTTCCCAATATTTCCCTGATACTCCGATGACAATCATCTTCAGAATTTACACCCAACTCTGCTAAATTATCATCACATGGTTGATGCATCCAGTTTTCATTAATATCTGTATTCATTAATAACATATTTCTTAGTATTCATTGGTCTGTATTCATTAACATCGTGTTTTCATATACGACATCTGTACTACAACTCAGTTCTACACAGAAAACCTGAGCTTGAAAGGAAGGATCTGCCGATGGTTCCTCCCATATTGCATTCTTCTAGAAGACGTTCATTCGTAATTTTAGGACATGTAGCGATTTTCAGTGGGGTATCATGGTTCTTAAACTTAACATCGCAGAGCATCTCCTGTCAGGTGCCAAAATAGTGTCGGTGGATAACCAATCCTCATCTCGTTATGTGTCATGCAAAGAATTTGACTATATAAGGATTTCCCCATACAACGGGTTCTGTGGATGTTCCCAGGTATTGTGGGTTCTGTGGATGTTCCCAGGTATTGCCGGTGATTGCTGTGCTGTGCCAGGTACTGTGGATGTTCCCAGGTATTGCCGGTGATTGGCCGCCTGGCATGATCTCACTGCAAAAAAAAATAGTGCCTTTCAGTCGAGAATATATATATATATATATATATATATATATATATATATATATATATATATATATATATATATCATGGGCATTTAGCAGTGAAACAGAACAGCAACCACACAAGTCAAAACAACATAAATACTAGTTGTGTATTAGCATGGGCACATCGGTGTAACATAAATCATCTACACGCTTCAATGACGAACGTATAAATGCGTGCATATATAACTGCACATTGACTCACGCTGCCTACGGAAGGTTGTCCGATTACGTCCGGCTAATAGGCGGACAACGTGCAACTTATCATCGGCTTTTCATCAGCGTGCGAAGGTAATTTAAAATTAGTTGGTCCATTGCGCCTGAGCTTCTACCGAAGATCTGAAATAATCAAAGGGCAGCCGAGCATCACAAACAATCGAGTGCCCTCTCGCGGCGGAGAAGCGGTTGGAAAGACGTTGCCAAGCGCCGTCAACTGGCCGAGCGGTGCTGTACTCCGTGACATAAGTTACGAGGTGTACGACAGAACCACGGTGCTGTACTCCGTGATATAAGTTACGAGGTGTACGACAGAACCACGGTGCTGTACTCCGTGATATAAGTTACGAGGTGTACGACATCACCACGGTGCTGTACTCCGTGACATAAGTTACGAGGGTAGAACGTGATATAAGTTACGAGGTGTA
This sequence comes from Ashinkailepas kermadecensis, assembly GCA_034440615.1. Classification (NCBI taxonomy): domain Eukaryota; kingdom Metazoa; phylum Arthropoda; class Thecostraca; family Neolepadidae; genus Ashinkailepas; species Ashinkailepas kermadecensis. The sequence goes on from JAOTOM010004109.1 coordinate 144,887, forward strand.
CGACATCCCACGGTGCTGTACTCCGTATATAAGTTACGAGGTGTACGACATCACCACGGTGCTGTACTCCGTGATATAAGTTACGAGGTGTACGACATCACCACGGTGCTGTACTCCGTGATATAAGTTACGAGGTGTACGACATCACCACGGTGCTGTACTCCGTGACATAAGTTACGAGGTGTACGACATCACCACGGTGCTGTACTCCGTGATATAAGTTACGAGGTGTACGACATCACTACGGTGCTGTACTCCGTGATATAAGTTACGAGGTGTACGACATCACCACGGTGCTGTACTCCGTAATATAAGTTACGAGGTGTACGACATCACTACGGTGCTGTACTCCGTGATATAAGTTACGAGGTGTACGACAGAACCACGGTGCTGTACTCCGTGATATAAGTTACGAGGTGTACGACATCACCACGGTGCTGTACTCCGTGACATAAGTTACGAGGTGTACGACATCACCACGGTGCTGTACTCCGTGATATAAGTTACGAGGTGTACGACATCACCACGGTGCTGTACTCCGTGATATAAGTTACGAGGTGTACGACATCACCACGGTGCTGTACTCCGTGATATAAGTTACGAGGTGCACGACATCACCACGGTGCTGTACTCTATGACATAAGTTACGAGGTGCACGACATCACCACGGTGCTGTACTCCGTGATATAAGTTACGAGGTGTACGACATCACCACGGTGCTGTACTCCGTGATATAAGTTACGAGGTGTACGACATCACCACGGTGCTGTACTCCGTGATATAAGTTACGAGGTGTACGACATCACCACGGTGCTGTACTCCGTGATATAAGTTACGAGGTGTACGACATCACCACGGTGCTGTACTCCGTGATATAAGTTACGAGGTGTACGACATCACCACGGTGCTGTACTCCGTGACATAAGTTACGAGGTGTACGACAGAACCACGGTGCTGTACTCCGTGATATAAGTTACGAGGTGTACGACATCACCACGGTGCTGTACTCCGTGATATAAGTTACGAGGTGTACGACATCACCACGATGCTGTACTCCGTGACATAAGTTACGAGGTGTACGACAGAACCACGGTGCTGTACTCTGTGATATAAGTTACGAGGTGTACGACAGAACCACGGTGCTGTACTCTATGACATAAGTTACGAGGTGTACGACATCACCGCGGTGCTGTACTCTGTGACATAAGTTACTAGGTGTGCGACAGAACAATAAGCTTCTGACATATTCATCAATAAATAATCTGACCTCAAGCCTGGCCTCCCGGCCGACCAGCCGATATATTGAAGACCAGCCGATATATTGAAGACTGCAGACATATTTTGTGCTCCGCTAATTCGAGAACGTAGAAACGCGCTTTACTAATTGCTACCGAATACTTCCAGCGCATTTGTAGTCATGAAGAATCATTTTCACCGAGCCATTTAGTATCAATTCATCACGATTCAGCGATGCGACTTCCCGGCATTGTCACCTTACAGTTATCTATGGATAACGAAGTTGTGATTCCCATGTAGCATCATACGCAGTGTTACCCAACCGCACCACAGGTTGCATCGTACGATAGCTGGTGGTCGTCTTGGCGGGTTCCGTGGTATCGAGATCGAGATCGTTTACCAGGCTATTTTGGGATCAATCCAAAGCGCTGAAAGGTGATTAATCTTGTTGCTACCATGATACTGATGTATTATTTGTAATTCGCGTCAATAGGGGGGGGGGAGTTTTGCACCTTTCATATCTTCTCGACCGATTCCGTGGATTAAACAGCAACGGAAAGAGTGAAGTTTTGTGGAGCATCAATTAATTTGTTGGCTCAGAGTTCACCTCTAAGATAGAAGGCTGCTGAAGTGAAGAGATCTCCTTGGGGACCCACATTGTCATCCTAACATGGAATAGTTTGGAAAATCAAATAATCAGAATATTTTATTGCCTACGCTTGATCTTCGGAATGGTCCATTTGAATCGCTGTAGTGCCGTTGTGGTTCCGGGCAAGAAAGGTGAAGTTTGAATTAATGAACGACTGGTGGCTTTTCGATGTGGAATATGATGCATGTTATCAGAATCAATAATGATGTCTGTACCTAAAAATAGAGGAAATGGACGGTTGCATTTCGCGCGTTATGTTTGCACCTACGTAAAAACCATTCAATATGAATGTATGGCGGCTAAAATGACCTTGGTAGTCTGGGTCACCTACGAAGTAAAATGTGAACCTAATTAAACCAACGAAAACGGCACCACTAACGGTGGACGCCAACTAGAATGAAATATTGCTTGCTCTTGGAAGACATGCTATTCAGCGAATATTACGTCCGATGACGCCTAGGTGAAAATCAAATACATAGTAGGAGCCCAGATGTCCATAACGTAGGTGTGATTTGTGATTTACGACTGCATATCTCTTGGTGGACGTGTACACATCCGCAAAGCAACTTTGTGCGCCCGCAAGCGTTCACTGAAGGCATATTTGACCAACTTTAGCAGTGTAAACTCTCTTTCCTGGTGATTTGGGCGGGGTGAGCGCAGACGACCACCCCTTACTACCTGCAAAACTATGTGATTACTTAGTGAATATTGTTGGCATGGTTACTCTAGCCGGCTACCACACTTCGCTAGAGTTACCATTCATCTATCACCATGGAATACCAGCTAATTATTTTCAGTACTATGCTGCAAATTATCGTGCATTATCCTCCTACCCAATAGATCTTCAAAAGATCCTCCTAGAACCACCGCCACAGACTCCCCATGCAAGCGTGGGAGCCTCGATACCTGTGAGCCTGTTCATCTCGGATATTTGACACACTTGACTTAAAGGAGAGGGCACGTCGGCCTTGGTTTGCATCGTACAGCAGGTTACTAACACCATGGGGACATACCACTGGCTGCTGTGCCATGCACTTGAGGACAGCATGATAATCATTCTGCACAACAAACTGGTGGCACATTGCACATAGCGAGTTAAGCACGCCCTCGCCGTTCCAGAGCAGGGATGCTAGCATGGGTGTTGATTGCTCAAAATTATTGGGGGAAAGGGGCACAATACATGAAGACAATGGGCGAACCCAAATCTATTGGTGGGCACACTCCATAGGGTCCCATGTTAAAAGTTACATGGGAAATTATTAGGTGAAAAGCCAACATTGAGAGAGCACTTTCCCCCTGAAAAGCATATGAAGCAATACTCCTCTGTGCTAGCTTAGCGCTTCTTCGCAAGCAGAGCACATCTTGGTCGTGTTATATTACGTATCATTAATTTCTGGACATGCCGTCCAGTCTCCCAGCCGCGAGAAGCCGCGGCGCCGGACTGGGTGAGATCCGGGAAATCCGGCACCTCGTCGCAACAGCCCCCTCCACTGTTTGGACAATTGCTTGCTACGTTCCTGGGCCAGAACATCGAAGGTGCACTTCAAGCTTTTGCTCACTTTTGGAAGCTTGTACAGTATGTCAACATTCAATACTAAAACAAGTATGCTTTTGCCACCAGGACTAAAACACTTTAACATATACTTTTTATTTTCTACTTGCATGCAACATAGGCAGTTTAGTGGCACCGAAACTGTCTCTAAGTGTGTGTGTTTGGGGGGGGGGATGGCGAGAGCCATTTGGAAGTCGATTATTTCCATGCAACACCATAGTGGCAATGTTAAGCTCGTTCTAAGCTGGGAGGGGGCTGCCCCCTCTGCACTTCCTCCTCTGGTTCCCGTGTCCTTGAAATAAATTCAAACGCTAGCATTTTGTGACAAATAAATTGAGTCTGCATGGCGACCCAACATTTCTGGATGGGTCCCAAAATGATGACCCATGTGCATACGGAACATACGCATATAGCCCATTCCACGACAAATAGAAAAGAGGATAACACCCAGTATTCTATATTTTGATGACAATAATCGTGTGGGGTTATCTGATGCGCCGAATCCAGCTGTGCCATTTTTAGAAAGATCAAGCTAACGGTCCAGGAGTTATAGCCTCGGGAATTTTTAGATGTCACCTAACAAGGGTGTTTTTGAGGTCCTTAACACAAAGAAGAACAACCCGAATTGTGCGAAAGTATATATTGGTGAACTCACAATAATCCACTGCATCTTTTGGTTATTTTGGAATTTTCGTTTACGGGCTATTTAAGATTGTGACATGGTGACCTAACGTCACGTGACTACTTTAGCTTTCGGGACAGTCATAATGCGATTTAAAGAAGTGCATAAATGAAGTTCGATATATTATCTTTCGAAACAAAAAGAAACAAAATAGCGTTTTACCCCTAAAACCCTACACATCCCTTCTAAATTAGGCATGCATGGTTGTTTTTGCGTCAGTTTATCGTGGCCTGTTTTAATATTTGTTGAGAGGGGAATATTACTGAGATACAAGCCTTTTGACGTTCGAGGCACTTGGTGCGATGAGAATGCTAGTCATCTGATCTTGAGTGTTGTGTTGCACAAGTGTTCTAACTCGCTGTGAGATCAAGGGTTAAACAGAAATGGCAGAAATGTCTCCGATTTGTGGTGGGCGGCCCATTCCACGACAAATCGGCAAGTAAAGGGGCCAAAATAACACCCTACACTTCATGTTTCGATGAAAATACCTACATAGGGTTGGTTTGTCTATATAATCCAGCTGTGTAATTTTGAGAACGATCAGAGCAACGGTTAAGGAGTTATAGTCTAGGACATTTTGAGAGGTCACGTAAGTCTTCGGAGGCCTGCAACTCAATGAAGAGTAACAACAAATTGCACGAAACTATATATCGCTGAACTCGTCATGATCCCTTGCATCTTGTGCCAATTTAGAAATTTGTGTTCACGCGTTTTTAAATCGCGAGCTTTTGACCTAGTTTTTTTTTTTTTTTTTTTTTTTTTTTATAAAAAAAAAAAAATTGCTGGTGTTTTGTGCCAGTTTATTGCTAAGCAGAGCTTGTTGCGTAACCCTCACCCGTCCACGCGTTCCATTTTAAATCGCGAGACTTTTGACCGGTTTACGGCAGCCGCACGGCCGCCCGGGCCCCCCCCCGCCCTTTCCGGGCCGGCCGCCACCCCCCCCCCCCGGGGGGGGGAGGGGGGGGTAGTTTGACCTTAATAATAACGTGACGTGACCTAGTTTGACCTTCGATGCACTCACAATGCTATTTTGGAAGTGAAGAAACGATGAAGGTTGATTTGTGAAACCTAGATCGTCACTTGTAAGGAGAAGAGGAATGGAAATGTTTTCACCTTACGCAATGTATTTCTGCACCAATGTCAGCATATCAAAAATGTACGATCATATTTCACCGACAACAATGAAGGGTCTATACACTGCCAACCACTGTAATATCAACTTTCTAGCGTTTCGAACCCCACATTCTGGAAACGAAAAGATAAGCCTCATTGACTGAGTACGCGCATTCATCTTGAACTGTTTGATAACAAATTTGGTGCGGGCGTATCCATTGACACATGCAGAGCCCGAAATGAATCGAATTGGATCATGAGCCGTCTACATCGGTGTAATAACATATAGTAACAGAAATACCCAACGCAATGCAATACGATAATGTGTCGCAGCACAGCATTATAGTGCAATGCAATGTAATGATCTACAGATCTGCAGATCATCCCGTACCTTGTCAGAATCCCAGTCCAGACTGATGATATGTCACTGCGATAATATCAATCCCTAGTGGTCTAGGGGTAAGATGCTCGTCTCGCAATCGAAAGATTGTGGGTTCGAATCTCACCTGTCGCTACTCTTCGCCCGCGACCAATCGGCGTGAGAGATTGGCGACGCAAAATGACTCAACGGTCGACGTGTCGTAAAACCAATAACCAACCAATCTGCATCAGCGCGCACACTATCACGTCTCACTTTTCCCAGCTACCATTAACACACGCTCCGCATCGGTAGACAGTTAATGAACTATTGCGATGCTGTGGGTGACTGGTGCGAACTTTTGTTACCCATGTGTTCCCTTCACCGTGATGGCTTTCGAGAAGCGTTCGGTGAGGTGGGTCATGACGTCCATTGCCTCCTGCTTTGATACAAATATGAACTTTATGCAGCTGACTAGCTTGTGCGACAGATACTCAAATATGTCCTACGCCGTCAGTATCTGGTTATTAAGCGGGCGCTTGAGGATCTCTTGAGCCGCGCCACGCTTGGCTGTGCCTCCGATGCCGTCGCAAGCGCTCTTGCATGATATGTGGTAAAAAAGCCACTCACAGGGTACCCCAAAATCTGTTTAACGGTGACACACATTGATGAAGTTATGCTTATTCGCATACTGTGCAGCACTGCCGTCTGTTAAATATATACTTTTTTTGATGTCAGGTACTTCGGCCAGAATTTCTTGGATAAGTCGCTGCAGGAACGCATGCACCATGGTAGTTTTGTGCTTTGTGCCGTCAGAGATACAGCAGTGACTCTGATGGCACAGTACCTCGCCCTCACACCAGTACACTACAAACCGGTGCACCGTACACCGGGACGAATCCCAGTGGGAGCCTTGATCTGCATCCTGCACCATACATTAATAATTTCCAGCGAAATCGCACTGGACAACCACTTCGCCCTCTTTGGCAGTAGCTTTTGCGTAGGTGAAGTGCTGACCTTGTTTGTCAGCTACAAAGTGGTGTCTAGTCAGCTTCACGGTTTGCTGGCTCAAATATCGCATGCTTTCCTCTTTGGTCTAGATTATTTCTACGAGTGTACAGCGATGCGTGCTCATCCACTGTTTGTACCTAATCTCATTATCCATGTTATCATCTGGGGCTGAATCACCATCACTCTCTTCTCGTAATTTGTCCGCGAGGATAATCCTCAAAAAGTTAATCACCCCTTCTGCACCAGGACAGTCGTCACAATTGTGCATCATGCAATCACAGTTTTCCGTGCCACATACAGCGTGATCGACGAGGTCGCGGTATTTGAGACCCGGAAGGCCGAGAGCGGATATGAGCAGTTTTGGGTTTTGATGAAAAATGCACACGCACACAAAGTGCGTCCCACTGCTGCTTGCCAAGACACAATGCTTCGGACGAAGGGCAGCAATGGTTAAGAAGCAGGTGCGAGGGTTTTCAGGGTTCTGCTTGTATAGATCATATATCTCATGCAAGTTTCCCAAGACAAGCCTTTTCTGAACTCTACTTTTGGTTCCATCAGCCTGTCGCGGCGTGACTAGGTCGGTCTTGCCGAGACACATCTGGCTTATCTGGTCCCACTCATGAAATAGCTTTACTTTCACCTTGTCTATGTCAGACACCATCAGAAATTTCCTCGCTTCACAGACAGCACGGTCAGCGAGAGTGAACAGTGAGCACTAGGCACCCAAGCACGGCGCCACCCCATGGTTGTGCCATTGATATTTCACTACATTCGCATATTTTTAGTTTCGCGATGCAATTTATTGTGCGATTGGTTTGTCGGGTATCAGAACGTGATTGCCATGTTGTGGATGTTTCTCTCCCCTTGTAATTCATCGTAAGGTATAACTCATAAATCATCTACAGCCACAATGTTAAGACACTTCTGCCACTTGTTGAACCCTTGACCTCACAATGACTTAAAACATTTGTGCAACGTAACACTCTAGATCAGATGACTAGCATTCCCATCCCATAACGTGCCTCGAACGTCAAAAGGCTTTGTATTTCAATAATATACCGTTCTAAACAGATATTAAAACAGGCCACGATAAACTAGCGCAAAAGCAACCATATATGCCTAATTTGGAACGAATATGTAGAGTTTTAGGGGAAAAACCTTTTGTTTGCTTTTGGCTTCGAAAGATAAAATATCTACCTTAATTTCTGCACTTTTTAAAATCGCATATCCCCATCCCCATATCCCCACGCAATTATTTACATGAAAATATAAAATATTGGGTGTTATTTTGGCCCTTTCATTTGTCGATTTGTCGTGGAATGGGCCATATGCTTTTAGGTATGCGACAAATATTGACTGAAGCCCAAACAGCACAAGGAAAACTTGCTACGTTAGGCATAGGAAAACTTTCTTGCTACGACAGCTTGCCTCCTCATTGTGCTAAGGTCGTGCGGATGAAAATATGCAGAAAGAAAGAGGAATATCCCACCCACATTGACATGAACCATTAGGGAATAACATCGAATATAAAAAAACTCGTGAATAACACACTGAGAAAGGAAAGGCTTTTGGGAAATCCTTAAAACAGGCGGCCATAAGTAAAAACCGCAATCCAAAGTGTGTGCAGGACAGAACCGTCAGAAAGCGCTCTGCACACACAAAATGGCATGGGATGTGGTGGATGATATCAGAGGTTTTCGATGAATTCCGTCCATTGAACACTAGTGCTGTAATATTAAGTTTAATCTTAAGTATTATTCTTATTCCAATATATATATATATATCTTACATTTAACCTGATCGTCTCCTTGCAAGTGTAAATATATTTCCCAAAAATACTATATTTTATAGAGATTAAGCTGCAGTGCATGGCACTTCATCAGAGCGTCAAGAGAAGCAGAGAAGTAGCCACCAACGCCGATAGTAAGTGCTGCACTTTGGGCCCTCTGTGGCGGGACTCGGGTCGCCGATAGTAAGTGCTGTACTTTGAGCCCTCTGTGGCGGAACTCGGGTCGCCGATAGTAAGTGCTGTACTTTGAGCCCTCTGTGGCAGGACTCGGGTCGCCGATAGTAAGTGCTGTGCTTTGAGCCCTCTGTGGCGGGACCCGGGTCACCGATAGTAAGTGCTGTACTTTGAGCCCTCTGTGGCGGAACTCGGGTCGCCGATAGTAAGTGCTGTACTTTGAGCCCTCTGTGGCGGAACTCGGGTCGCCGATAGTAAGTGCTGTGCTTTGAGCCCTCTGTGGCGGGACCCGGGTCACCGATAGTAAGTGCTGTACTTTGAGCCCTCCGTGGCGGAACTCGGGTCGCCGATAGTAAGTGCTGTACTTTGAGCCCTCTGTGGCGGAACTCGGGTCGCCGATAGTAAGTGCTGTGCTTTGAGCCCTCTGTGGCGGAACTCGGGTCGCCGATAGTAAGTGCTGTACTTTGAGCCCTCTGTGGCGGAACTCGGGTCGCCGATAGTAAGTGCTGTACTTTGAGCCCTCTGTGGCGGAACTCGGGTCGCCGATAGTAAGTGCTGTACTTTGAGCCCTCTGTGGCGGAACTCGGGTCGCCGATAGTAAGTGCTGTACTTTGAGCCCTCTGTGGCGGAACTCGGGTCGCCGATAGTAAGTGCTGTACTTTGAGCCCTCTGTGGCAGGACTCGGGTCGCCGATAGTAAGTGCTGTGCTTTGAGCCCTCTGTGGCGGAACTCGGGTCGCCGATAGTAAGTGCTGTACTTTGAGCCCTCTGTGGCAGGACTCGGGTCGCCGATAGTAAGTGCTGTGCTTTGAGCCCTCTGTGGCGGGACCCGGGTCACCGATAGTAAGTGCTGTACTTTGAGCCCTCTGTGGCGGAACTCGGGTCGCCGATAGTAAGTGCTGTACTTTGAGCCCTCTGTGGCGGAACTCGGGTCGCCGATAGTAAGTGCTGTGCTTTGAGCCCCCTGTGGCGGGACCCGGGTCACCGATAGTAAGTGCTGTACTTTGAGCCCTCTGTGGCGGAACTCGGGTCGCCGATAGTAAGTGCTGTACTTTGAGCCCTCTGTGGCGGAACTCGGGTCGCCGATAGTAAGTGCTGTGCTTTGAGCCCTCTGTGGCGGGACCCGGGTCAACGATAGTAAGTGCTGTACTTTGAGCCCTCTGTGGCGGAACTCGGGTCGCCGATAGTAAGTGCTGTACTTTGAGCCCTCTGTGGCGGAACTCGGGTCGCCGATAGTAAGTGCTGTACTTTGAGCCCTCTGTGGCAGGACTCGGGTCGCCGATAGTAAGTGCTGTGCTTTGAGCCCTCTGTGGCGGGACCCGGGTCGCCGATAGTAAGTGCTGTACTTTGAGCCCTCTGTGGCGGGACCCGGGTCGCCGATAGTAAGTGCTGCACTTTGGGCCCTCTGTGGCGGGACCCGGGTCGCCGATAGTAAGTGCTGCACTTTGGGCCCTCTGTGGCGGGACCCGGGTCGCCGATAGTAAGTGCTGCACTTTGGGCCCTCTGTGGCGGGACCCGGGTCGCCGATAGTAAGTGCTGCACTTTGGGCCCTCTGTGGCGGGACCCGGGTCGCCGATAGTAAGTGCTGCACTTTGGGCCCTCTGTGGCGGGACCCGGGTCGCCGATAGTAAGTGCTGCACTTTGGGCCCTCTGTGGCGGGACCCGGGTCGCCGATAGTAAGTGCTGCACTTTGGGCCCTCTGTGGCGGGACCCGGGTCGCCGATAGTAAGTGCTGCACTTTGGGCCCTCTGTGGCGGGACCCGGGTCGCCGATAGTAAGTCTGCTGTACTTTGGGCCCTCTGTGGCGGGACCCGGGTCGCCGATAGTAAGTGCTGCACTTTGGGCCCTCTGTGGCGGGACCCGGGTCGCCGATAGTAAGTGCTGCACTTTGGGCCCTCTGTGGCGGGACCCGGGTCGCCGATAGTAATTGCTGCACTTTGGGCCCTCTGTGGCGGGACCCGGGTCGCCGATAGTAAGTGCTGCACTTTGGGCCCTCTGTGGCGGGACCCGGGTCACCGATAGTAAGTGCTGCACTTTGGGCCCTCTGTGGCGGAACTCGGGTCGCCGATAGTGAGTGCTGCACTTTGGGCCCTCTGTGGCGGAACCCGGGTCGCCGATAGTGAGTGCTGCACTTTGGGCCCTCTGTGGCGGGACCCGGGTCGCCGATAGTAAGTGCTGCACTTTGGGCCCTCTGTGGCGGGACCCGGGTCGCCGATAGTAAGTGCTGCACTTTGGGCCCTCTGTGGCGGGACCCGGGTCGCCGATAGTAAGTGCTGCACTTTGGGCCCTCTGTGGCGGGACCTGGGTCGCCGATAGTAAGTGCTGCACTTTGAGCCCTCTGTGGCGGGACCCGGGTCGCCGATAGTGAGTGCTGCACTTTGGGCCCTCTGTGGCGGGACCCGGGTCGCCGATAGTAAGTGCTGCACTTTGGGCCCTCTGTGGCGGGACCTGGGTCGCCGATAGTGAGGGCTCTATGGCGGGACTGGGACATGTAAGGCCTGGGAAGTTTACTGGGAGGAGCGAGTCTTGGCAGTGTGAGCCGCGTCGCTACATTGGTGGAACGCTAAAAGTGCGATGGACCTTGCCGTGGAACTGAAATTCAGTGGTCATTGATCAGTTGAGGAAGTACGCAAGAAGCTCGTCTTGATGTGGACATCGGTCCCGTAAAGCAATCCCAGAAAACGTGCGCATTAAAATAGTGAAAGCAGAATTGGGATTCATAACCTATCCAGTTTACGGTGAAAGAAACAGACTTAGAGCTCGAGTGGAAGGTGAACAGTATTTTCAGCTAGCTTTTTTCCTCGAAAAGCTAATATTGTTTAGGTCAATGACTCAAATGCAGGCATAGGAGCCATTTTATAAAGGAGTGCAAAACGTTTTTTGGTCGTTTCTTCTCATGTAAAGGCCGCAGCGTCAGCTTCATCCGGAGTGGGAAGCAGCTACTCCTATTCCTCCCTATATTCAATGCCACCGAATCGTCTAGCATGTGCCTCGACCCGAGCCGATCCCACCGGAATCGACTCGAGCCCATCTGACCCGACCCAATCGGACCGACCCAGCCCAACCTGGCACAACCAAATCCAACTCGCATAGCGCAACAGAAGCCAATCAAACTTAACCAAGCTTAACTTAACCAAGCTTAACTTAACCAAGCGTATTCAATCACGGCGAAATCCAATCTGACCTGAACAAACCGTCCATACAGGACTGGATCCGACCTGACCTGACGCCACCCGACCAATTCCAGTCCACTGACAGATCTAGGATCTAGGATCTAGGATTTTGCCAAGAGTGGCGTGATTCTGAGGGTGCCACTAATTAAGAAAACTGTAAAGGAGAGGAATGCTCAAGTGTCCCTGGAGGAGCGCGTTTTTCTACTCAGGGGGCGGTTCCTGCTGAAAAAACTGCACATTGGGGAAACTCATATCCAAGCCATGGTGACGGATTTCGAGTCTTGGGGGTATTTTCGTCCTTACCCAGCCTGAGGTAACCATGGGTGCAGGAACGGCTCGCGAGAACTTCTTCTCGGCGCTGGTTATCAGTATTTCCGTGAAAAAATGCGTGTCTTCCTAAATTAATGGGGGCTTTGTGCACTCCTAGACTTACATAGGCACCCAACTGAGCTGAATTCATTCGATTCCAAATTTTTCCAGACAGTCCCAACCCAATACAATGCAATCTTCCCTAGTCGAATTTAACCGAATTCAACCCATCCAACTTCACTCGTCGCAATGCAGCCCATGAACCCGTCCCAGTGAAGTATAACCCAACTCATTGCAACCAAATATACCTAGCCCAACATGACCCATCAGAACAAATCCCACCCAGACTGAACCAAATCTGACAAGGCTTCCGATTTGTGAAATTGCTCGGGCCCCTGCAAGGCACGGTCGAAAATGGAGACCTTTGGATAACTACATACTTACCTTTGGCGGGCCAGCCCCTTCGGTGCCTTTCCAATTGCTCAAGTAAGCTTTTTTTACTTAGCTGAATTTATCAATTTATTATTTCCAATTTTTCCTGTAAAGCATGTTCCTTGCCACGGCAACATTGAGTCCATGCTTCAAGATCCACACCATGGCCCTACCATATCCGACCCAACTGGACTTCAAGCTTCGCCTTCCGACGACAATCGTGTTTCCAAAATATTGGTACAAATCGAACTAGGGCTGTGCAAGCATTGCGATGGAAGTTCATTTCGTTGCCTAATTTAATGAAGGGAAAATTTTCAATTCAGGCATGCATTTTCCACGAATGTTCGGACGGAACAAAGCCATCTTTCGTAAATACCGCAGGCACACGCGTCCTCCGCTCTCCCACCCCAAATGCGCCCCTAATTTTCTTGCGAAAAAGGAGGGATCAAGGGGGATAAGGATGAGGCACAAGGGGTCAGGAAAGGAGCCCTCATCCCCCAGTGGGGTGAAGATCGTTGGAGGAGGCTGATAAGGGTGTTTCACCGAATCTTTAACATGACCTTCGCCCATGTATGCATACCCATATTATGTGCCGCCCACCGGGAACACCCTCTCCCTCCGGCACCCACATCACCCGCGCTCTCGAGCTCGAGTCACCGCTAGTGACCCGCGCGAGCGTGGCCAAGCACCACTAAAGGACGCAAATCCGTTGCCATGGCTACATTGTCGTATAGTGACATCTGTGCGCCTTACATGAAAGTTTGGTATCCCGCCACCCTGCCAGCGCCGTGGCTGCTCGGCGCCTGGCACGCGTTTTTCCGCGAACTGCAGCGGTGCCGATGCTAGCGCCACCGAACTGCGGCGGCAGTGGTGCGAACCAAAAACTCGATGTGCTCTGTCTGCGACGTGGCGGCCGGGTCGGTCGTCGGCGGCCTCGTCGGCTCGCTCGCTATCAGGACGTCGTACCCGCGACACGTGCCGGCAGCCGCATGTGCACGCGGAAGCTCCGATGCTGAACTGCCGAATAAATCCTCCGCAAAAGACGGTATATACGCAAGAAGAAACAGTGTATTCGCTGAGACGGCCGAGATTCGACCGGACGGTAACCTTGGACAACTGACTGTGACGCCAGCGCCAGGCTGTGGGGCTCGCGGCTGGGGCTCGGGAGTCGTCTGCTCGCGCGCGCGCCTCGCCGACCCTCCTTTCACCGCGCGCTCTGTGCATTCTAGCTGGAGAAAATTGCGGGAGCGACTGGGGCAGAAACGTTAGGACGAACGGCTGGACGAAAAGGACGAAACATAAAATGTCAGAACTAGACTAGAGATAGACACGGTGGGTGGAAATCATCCCCTATGTGCGTCTGCACCATTCGTGGCGGCAGTGTGCGATGCCCGCTTATCTACACGCATGTGCAAGTGATCGCACGAGAGCACCTCCACCCTTGACCGGCGTCGATGCAGTGCCGTCTGCTATATTGGAACGGACGGCGGAGTGCGCGGCAGGGGCGGCTCCCGGTGCACGTCTGTGACGCACGAGTCGCCGGCTGGCATCGGGCCCCGACGCTACGCCGGCGCCACCGCCTCTGTCTGGCCCCGACCGAGTCGGCCGGCAACGATGGTCGTTTTCTCCGCCGACGCTATGCGATTCTGAGCCTTACTGCCGGATCGAAGCTGGTGCGGTCCGCCTACGTTTATTCTCGCAGTCGATAGGGCCGAACGTTTTTGTTTTGCGCCGTTGCCAAGGCAGCAGAGCAGGCGATTGTGGGCCTTACGGAGTCGGTTCCCGACAGAACCTCTAGTTGGCAGCTGGCCAACGTCAGTCGGGCTGCCCGCTAGACTAGCGTTGAGATGCGAAGGGAAATTATGAAAGAGAATCAGCTGTTAAGGCGGGCAGTTTGTAAACACAGTGCAGTTTCAGTTGTTGAGTGGTCATCTTAGCGACCTGTTGAGCGCGCGCGGGGACGCTGGCCGCACCCTGGCTTCGCTGGCGCGCGGAGCACGCTGGCCGCTCCCAGACTTCGCCCTCGCTCCGAGGACGCTGGCCTATCTCAGACTTCGCCCTCGCTCCGAGGACGCTGGCCTATCCCAGACTTCGCCCTCGCCCCGAGGACGCTGGCCTATCCCAGACTTCTTCGGCGCTCGCGCTAGTCACAGTCGCCAAGCGGACACAAAACTGGAACAGACTCCTGTGGTGTGTGCTGTGAGCATGGATTGTTCAAATTTGTCGGATATACATAGTTCCCTTTGACTGTTTGCTGGAGTTGCTCGACTTGCGAGAACCTACTATGTTAATGTTCGTGTTCCGTAATATTTCTTGCGTTTCCCGGTTTTGCCACCATATTTCCTTCCATGGCCGTCTCGTCTGGCGTTTGGATTATGTACCTTGTCTCGTTTCTTTCCATCCAGGCGCATTCTAGTGCCAGCGTACGCTTGCCGTACGTTTGCCGTACGCTTGCCGCACGTTTGTTGTACGTTTGTCGTGCGTTTGACGTACGTTTGTCGTACGTTTGTCGTACGTTTGCCGTACGTTTGCCGTATGTTTGCCGTGAGCTGCCCTTTACTGGGCTGGTGGATAATCCAGTCGGTGAATGTGCTGGCATTCGGCGTGAGTATTGGCTCGTATACTGGAGATATTGTTGCCTGATATAGTTCCAAATTGTGATTATAAAACAATGAGCAGTGATGAGCCAATTAGAAAGCCCAGTTAATCCCAATTCCTCTTCTCTTTCATTTGTTCTGTCGCTTTAACACACGTTACACGCGATTTGAAGGAACAATAAACATTGCAAAAGTATTTCAATTTAACTGCGTTGTTTGTAATTCACGGTAATGTAATATAATTAACGGCCTAGGATTCGCCATCTTGGTGCCGATGCGGGGATCCTTAACTTTGTTTTAAGCAGCGGTAGCTTGAAGTACCATGCAATGATGTCCACAAGTTACAAAAGCCTCAGTTGAGTGCAGTGCACTTAGCACCCTAAGGCCCTGTTTATGCTTCTCTCCTTGGAATTCGCTTATTGAATTCAACATATCCGGAAAAAAGGTTATCAAAGGTTTCCTAGTTTATATTATGTTCGGTGCAACCCTCACTGGGATTGGTTTCGTTATGTGCGACCGTCACTGGGATTGTTGTGGTTATATGTGACGCTCACTGGGATTGGTGTGGTTATGTGTGACCCGCACTGGGATTGGTGTGGTTATGTGTGACCCTCACTGGGATTGGTGTGGTTATGTGTGACCCTCACTGGGATTGGTGTGGTTATGTGTGACCCTCACTGGGATTGGTGTGGTTATGTGTGACCCTCACTGGGATTGGTGTGGTTATGTGTGACGCTCACTGGGATTGGTGTGGTTATGTGTGACGCTCACTGGGATTGGTGTGGTTATGTGTTATTGTATATGTGCTATGTGTTTTTAATGCCGAATGAATCAGCTATATACTTTCATTTACGGAGCATCTAGTTGCCAGTATGATGCCGCGGCGAACTTGTACATAGTTGCGTCTCAGCATTCATAGCATTCATAGCTTCGCTTCAGCATCCATTAGCCCGTATTTCAAAGCGCATGGCTGACTGAGTTGAAGCCATGCACATCCAGACAATACAACATAATCTGATGTATCGTTTATTGATGTAACGTTTTTTCGTATGTTCACTTATTTTCATTGTTGTCCAATATTCGGTCAGAGTTCAAGTCGCGAGTGGCCCTTCCTCTGTAATTCATGTTCCGCGGGATGAGGCACGGATGTATCGCAATGCTGCGTCTCAATTATATACCCCACCACTTCCACCATTTGCCCAACCAGGGCTCAGAGTGTACGTTTTGCCAAAACTGCGTAGAACTGCATGGATAGTGAGGATTCATCGTTTCACGAATATTTAATTGGAATATTCAATATTCCACTGAATAATTTTAAGCAGTCGTTGAACTGTCGGTGTGGCCGAGTGGTGAGAATAATCCGAGAATGACTTAACACTACACCTGGCGACAGTGATATCATAGTCGAACGTTCCGATCCGCACGTCTCCGGACGTTATCGGCAAGCGCTCCACCAGGACTCTGACACAAGCATTGCTCTGATGGTATATGCCTACTGAGCAATCCTGAACTTTTACGGTATGTACCTACTGAGCAATTCTGAATCTTCATGATATATGCCTGCTGAGCAATCCTAAACTTTCGTCCGGGTGAGGTGTACAATTGAGGAAGAACATTATAGGCTGTCTCATGATCCATATGGAATGACCTTACTTCAATGTAGCTCCATAGCAATGTGGTCGAGAAGCATATATTCCAGCCAGCCATCACATGGTCAGAAATTAAATCCCGTTATAAAATGTATGGGTGTGTGCGAACTTAGAAGTACAGACAAACATGCAACCAGTCATGGTGTACAGCCGTAACGGGTGTCACTGTTCTGTATTTGAGCTCTGAGATGCTTGCTCATAATGCACGCATCCTTAATATAAATAATCATCATGTTTTTTTGTCGAGGTGACAGAACTAAAATGTTATTGCTTGGCAGCTTGGAGTGCCTGTGACTTCTGAATGCATTCAGTCGCTAACAATATTCAAGTGCTATTCAAGTGCTCTTGACTCTTCTCTATCACACTCTTATTTCACACTCCTCATAATCCCAACAGTTTTTTGTGGACTTGAATCCTACAATTATCGCCAGGTAGACTGCTTTTCATGGTATAACTTTTTCGTCAGGATTGTAGGTGGAAGGGGGACACATTTAGCCGAAGACGAGGGCGGATTCAGCAACGCTTTTTCGCAAGGGCAAAGTGCATACTTTGGTGCCATTGCATGGAGCCTTTCAGTGTTGAATGGAGAGAACTGCATAAAAACGTTTTGGGCCCAACCAACATTTTTGCAAAGCTCCAGACCTGCCAGTATTACGTATGTGAGTTGGTATGTGAAGTTCATATATGCTGATTACACGAAAACACGTGGCTACACAGATTGCACATACACATTGGAAGCTGACTTCCAATCAAAGAACCCTGATCATAACTGATGGGTGCAGAGCCAACAATCGTATTTGCACCAAATGCACATACATTGTGCTACCTCAGTAGTCGATGCGTCCTAAAACAAAAATACCTGACATGCATTGTGCTTACAAACTGATACGATTCGTAATTCTATTCGATGTGCAAGGGGTAAACACACAGTAAACGAACAACCTGTAGAAAGGCTTCAACCATTGGCTTGCAAATCAGACCAAATGTTTATAAATCGACATATGCTGTCAGCATGTTTCAATACCGAATAGAGAAAATAAAACGGAAGCTTTTCGGATACAAAATGTGGGAAATTGTGGATAATCCAAGCGCGTCCGGAAAGCACACTGGTAGAACACATCCTAAAACTGAAGAGAAAATCTTAGGTCTTTTACAAAACTGGGGGACATGGCCCCAGCACAACCGGTTAACGTTACACTCGTGCTGATGATTACTGCTTGTTGGGGTTATACGATGCTGAATTATATGAGCCGTAGCTGCTCTTCCCGGAGGCATTTCTCATTGTAGCATATGTGCGACCCCACTTGGAATATTCTGTACAAGCATGGAACCCATACCTAGGAAAATATATAGATATGTGAGAAAGAGTGCAGCGCAAAGCCATCAGCCTCATCAGTGAAATAGGTAACTTAGGATACGGAGAGGAGAAAGGCTTATGCCATTAGATATGTACTCACTCATGTATAGGAGATTAAGGGGGGACATGATTGAAATGTGTAAAATTGTTAAAGGGCTGGACAGGTCAATCTGAATGATGCTCTTCGGTTTAGAGTATCACATAGACATTGAAGTGTCGACAGGGCTTCAGTCAAAGGGTTGTTGATCAGTGGAATAGGCTGCCTGCTGATGTTGTGGGGAGTTCCTCATTCAATGTATTTAAAAGTAGGGTGGACATATTTTTTAGACCGGAAAATCTTGTTTTTGAGTTCTAATTAGTGATCGATTGAGTGATATTTATGCTAAGTAAGTGTGCACGGATCAGATCCCTTTAAGCAGGCATGGGTGCAGTTTGAAAATTATTGGTAAGGCATTCAATCCACATGTGTCAAGAGGGATCAAGGGAATAGAGCTGGATAGCTAGGGTAGATAGGCATTTATATGTGTGTGGGATGTTGGTGGATGGTTTCTTTGGGATGTGGTGATGGTTGGGGTGTTTTTTTTACCGGGATTATGGTATCTTCCATTTACAGACTTAACTGGATGGGCCCTTGTGGCTCTTATTGAGTCTAAACACCTTATGATTTTATGACTTTATTTCACACCTTGCTTCGTGTTCTTGTTGAGATTCCCAACTCCATGAGCTAAGCCTATTGACAGTTGCCACGTGATGGGCATTGGTCATCTCTAGATTGGGATGCAGCATAGTCTCCAGATTTGGATGTGACATCATCTAAGCGCCATTATCACCTGGGATGTTCGCCATTTTTGTGGGACATTTGCGACCTGATACGTTCAGCTGACACCATTTCAGCGGTAGCGTCGTATCGAAAAAAATGTGAGGTACATAGCCATGTATGCCGTCAGTTCCTACGCTGCCTCGCATCGTCTTTTGGACAAACTGCCATGTCCAAGTGTCAGCTCCCGGACATGGCGCCTGGCCACCGCCTGTTGGTGAGCCTGCCACAGCGCTCCGAACTGGCCGGCCCTGGCGCGTCGCCACGCAGCTGCCGCCTGCCCAGCCGTCAGCTGCCGCGCGCGCCCGCTAGGTGGCCAGGTGGAGGGGAGCGAGGACAGCTGCACCGGCGCGGGGTGGTCGGCACCGGTGACCGAGGCCGAACGGCGGCGCCGCACCGGTCGCGGTTCGGGCAGGTCTGCTCGGGGCGCTGACCTGACCTGAGGTCGCCGCGCTGTCGAGGCGGTCGCGCCATTGCGGCGCAGTGTGCCGCGCCGCCGCTGCCCCGCCGGACGTCTGTCGGCAGTCGGCCGCAGGCCGCCGACCATCTGCCGCTAGTTTGCCGGAGTCTCCAGAGATGGCGCCAGCGGCGCCGACTCGCTCCGGCGCCTCTTTGTCAGGCGCGGCTGAGTCAGCCGGACCAGATCTGGCAGCCCCGCTTCCAGACCGGTTTTCTCTCTGGAGCGTCGGTCGGCTGCACATTTCTGCAGAGTGCAGCGCTGGTCGACACCGGACGTTGCCGTCCCACCACGCCGTGTCACACATTGCAGTCGTTTTAATTGTGAAACGGCTGGTTACAACGGCAGAGGCCACCCGAAGACTGGCGACCATTCTGGTTTGGAAAGTTATCTCTGGTCCAATGCACAACTAGGTCCTCTTATGTACGCTCTTATACATACTGCCATAGATGTTTGGTGGATGGATTCCCCAAGTGTAACGTGTTGCCCAAGAACGGTTTATATTATAACACTGCAGGGGAATCAACTACCGTGTGCGGTAAATCATCCGCGTCAGCCATTTTGCCACGGAATTTATACATGGAAAGTTCAGAATGCCACTCCTCCCGTTGAGAAAAGCTTTCCCTGTGATAGAGATCGTCATCTGATGTCGCGTACACCGTAAAACTTTCACGCTTCCCTACAAAAGTGTTTCTTGAAATGGGCGCTGCCCTGCAATGTGGTTTTGTTAAATAGTGTTTTCTGGAGTTGGGAAAGGGGAAATAATAATTAAGTCCAGTAGTAGTTTTCTCCTCATTGTTTTTGTAAGCCTTTACATTTGCGTTGTACGTAATTGTATTCGTTGCCGTGGGATCTTCAGCACGGCAGCTCATTTCCAGTTTAAATTCGTGACACTTCGATAACATGCTGGTTATGTTTTGAAATAAACATTATGGCAGTCTAAGCAGGGCACGACGGCTGTTTTTTCTCTCGTTTTTAGGTTCAGCGGCATTCGCGTGCCCGAGTGAATGCGATTCTGCACTGCTGATAATGTCTGCCACTGTCTGTCTGTCTGTCTGTCTGTCTGTCATTGTCACTGTCACTGTCTGTCTGCCACTGTCTGTCTGTCACTGTCACTGTCACTGTCTGTCTGCCACTGTCTGTCTGTCTGCCACTAACACTGCCATAATGTCTGCCACTGTCTGTCTGTCACTGTCACTGTCTGTCTGCCACTGTCTGTCTGTCTGCCACTAACACTGCCATAATGTCTGCCACTGTCTGTCTGTCTGTCACTGTCACTGTCTGTCTGCCACTGTCTGTCTGTCTGCCACTAGCAATGCCATAATGTCTGCCACTAACGATAGCGAAGACAAGACAGATTATCTGGCCCATGGCATGACCAATGTAGTCGATGCGCCCTAAAGCCCTAATAACTAACTTGGCCCACGGCAAAGGCGTGGTGCTTAATGATGTTTTTTGAAAGGCTTGGTGTGTGTTGACATCTGTGGTGAACCTAATGCTGCAGCTTTTTTTCGAAGGTCTGGTGAATTCGGAACAATGATCGGCCTCGAAATACGACGGGAAAACCCATAGCTCAATTCCCCTCCCTTTACCCACTGGCGGATCTAGGCGGGGGAGCGGAGCAAGGGGACTATGACCCCACTCAAGAGGCCGATTTCCCGAACCTCTGCAATAAAATTGTATTTTCTCTAAATCTAAAACATTTTTTTGGGAGAAAATATTGTCTTATGACCCATCGAATGACACTGACTGTTGAAATCTGAACAGTCCCTCGAAATCGGAGAACAATTCAAATTTATCCACCCCAAATTGGTTGAAAACCAGCCTTCTGTATCCCCCATTTTCCCCCCAACCAATCTGTAATATTGCCAATATGGAAACCCGAGTGAACTTCTAGTTTCTAACTTCGAGCTTCTAATTGCGTTCGCTCCACAGGGCTTCTAAGTTCAAACATTTGTCGTCTAAGAATACTCATAGCATGTGCTAATATATCGGAGCATTACATTTTTTACGATTATCTTAACCTTTGATTCCCTGTTCCCAATTTAGTGATCAGGCTGGTCAAATTTACTGGTGGGGCTGGCTAGTTGATACTCTTATCCCGGTTTGTGGCACCGAACGGTGCAATATGCCCATTCAAAATACAAATAAATTCGCTGTATTTCCCCGGATTTGAACGTTCTGGAGACTCCACATGGGAAGGAGAGAGGGGCCACGAAGCCCCAAATTCTGTCGCAAAATATCTCTCTCGTCCTCTTTCTCGCTCCATCTCCTCCCCTCTCTCTCTCTCTCTCTCTCTCTCTCTTTCTCTCTCTCTCTCTCTCTCTCTCTCTCTCTCTCTCTCTCTCTCTCTCTCTCTCTCTCTCTCTCTCTCTCTCTCTCTCTCTCTTGCTCTCTTGCTCTCTTGCTCTCTTGCTCTCTTGCTCTCTTGCTCTCTTGCTCTCTCGCTCTCTTGCTCTCTTGCTCTCTTGCTCTCTTGCTCTCTTGCTCTCTTGCTCTTCCGCTTTCACAATCTGTTGCCTAAAAGTACGCTCCAGGAAATGCATGGACCTTTCCGGCGATCCCCCTCTAAATTATGTTCGCCATGGTCGAGAACCAGATATGGCCTTCTACGGTCTTCCAGGCGCCTGAGAGTAATATGATGAATTTTCAGACAAATCTGCTCGTCTCGGCTCTGCCGTTCCCCAGTCAGTTTAGAATCACAAGCTTCTATGCACCATCGCTGGTGTGCCACCACAGCTTCGTGAAGAGGGTGGTCTGCCCCCTTCCCCCCCCCCGATTCCTCCTCGGCGCTCGCCTGGTTTTGAACATATCGTCACTGGTGTCACAGGCTCGCTCCAATTCAACTTACACCCGCTGCTGGCCATCTGGTGGTGAAACTAAGAAATATAGTCTTGCTCACATGGTGGCGCTATGCCCGACATTAGTTCGATGTTTGACTACCAGGTGTCCCTGACTGACTTGCTCAGAAGACCTTGTACTGATGGAAGGTCCGGTGGGACACGAAAAGTATCACGTCTCCGAAACGTATGCGCCTAAGCCACAATTGTTCATTTTCAAGTTTTTATCTATGCAACGGTAAATAGCATGAGCATAATAATTGAAGAGAACTGGTGATCACCAAATACTCAAATGTAGTATGATGGCGGTGATGGCCGAGTGGTTAGGGTGTTGAGCTCTGGATGCAAGGGTCCCGGCTTCAACACTGGCACCACTCGGACATTTCCCAATTTCGCGGCCCACCGGCGAAACAGTGTGAGCGGCGCCATTAGCCGTGAACACAAAGTGCGTCGTCAGCCACCCAATTGAAAGTAAATTAAATCGGACATCTTTTTAAACGGTATTGCTTAATTAAAGAAAGCTTCCCCTATGAAGCATTTTTCGTCCTAAACATTGGTTATCTTGCCTCTTCGTCTACGCCTGTCATCAGATGCGCTAATGCCTGAGAGAAATGGACGAGCGCACGCTGTTTTTGTTTTCATAAGTCCCAGATTTTGCCAGACCTTTCCCAACAGAAGGTACGGAAAGACTAGCTTCGTCTCACACAAATGACACCAACTTTGTGTGCTATGCATCATTCATTCCAGCTGGAAGCTTAGCTTGATGTTTCCCCTCCAATATTGAGGTATTTGGGAATGGAGTCGACGACGTTTCTCACATATCCCTGAGGGCATGACCGATGCTCTGGTGTACCAAGTCTCGTCTGGTACACCAGAGCAACATCAGAGTTGGTCAGTGTACCAAGTCTCGTCTGGTACACCAGAGCAGCAGCAGAGTTGGTCAGTGTACCAAGTATCGTCTGGTACACCAGAGCAGCAGCAGAGTTGGTCAGTGTACCAAGTCTCGTCTGGTACACCAGAGCAGCAGCAGAGTTGGTCAGTGTACCAAGTCTCGTCTGGTACACCAGAGCAGCAGCAGAGTTGGTCAGTGTACCAAGTCTCGTCTGGTACATCAGAGCAGCAGCAGAGTTGGTCAGTGTACCAAGTCTCGTCTGGTACACCAGAGCAGCAGCAGAGTTGGTCAGTGTGCCAAGTCTCGTCTGGTACACCAGAGCAGCAGCAGAGTTGGTCAGTGTACCAAGTCTCGTCTGGTACACCAGAGCAGCAGCAGAGTTGGTCAGTGTACCAAGTCTCGTCTGGTACACCAGAGCAGCAGCAGAGTTGGTCAGTGTACCAAGTCTCGTCTGGTACACCAGAGCAGCAGCAGAGTTGGTCAGTGTACCAAGTCTCGTCTGGTACACCAGAGCAGCAGCAGAGTTGGTCAGTGTACCAAGTCTCGTCTGGTACAAGAGCAGCAGCAGAGTTGGTCAGTGTACCAAGTCTCGTCTGGTACACCAGAGCAGCAGCAGAGTTGGTCAGTGTACCAAGTCTCGTCTGGTACACCAGAGCAGCAGCAGAGTTGGTCAGTGTACCAAGTCTCGTCTGGTACATCAGAGCAGCAGCAGAGTTGGTCAGTGTACCAAGTCTCGTCTGGTACACCAGAGCAGCAGCAGAGTTGGTCAGTGTACCAAGTCTCGTCTGGTACACCAGAGCAGCAGCAGAATTGGTCAGTGTACCAAGTCTCGTCTGGTACATCAGAGCAGCAGCAGAGTTGGTCAGTGTACCAAGTCTCGTCTGGTACACCAGAGCAGCAGCAGAGTTGGTCAGTGTACCAAGTCTCGTCTGGTACATCAGAGCAGCAGCAGAGTTGGTCAGTGTACCAAGTCTCGTCTGGTACACCAGAGCAGCAGCAGAGTTGGTCAGTGTACCAAGTCTCGTCTGGTACACCAGAGCAGCAGCAGAGTTGGTCAGTGTACCAAGTCTCGTCTGGTACACCAGAGCAGCAGCAGAGTTGGTCAGTGTACCAAGTCTCGTCTGGTACACCAGAGCAGCAGCAGAGTTGGTCAGTGTGCCAAGTCTCGTCGGATCAGTCCCGGCCGTTGGCATACTATGAAACGAAGGAAATGAAGAACAGAGCTTAGGGATAAGGGTTGGACGCTGTAGGCGGCGCGCCCTTAAACCCAAATAATCAATCAGGGGTAAGGGTGACTAAATGAATGCAATTAAGTGTTCATGTTTGCCCTTGCCCCCTGTAATGCACCAATGCATGTGTGGAGACTGGGGGAGGGGGATGAGGTGAGGGGAGGAATAATTCTGGATTATTTTGTTCCTAACACATTTAACATTAGGCCCATGGCGTACCATGGTTGGAATAATAGGCTCTTTCTGGATTTGGCATGCAGAATATAATCCTCTCCAGAAAACTGCCCATCGTTTTTATCCTTTGGAAGTTGAGTGGTGCGGTTTGACAATTGTTTGTTTATTTAGTGGTTCTCGACGCACTTTATGCACGATCACGGCTAATGGCGCCGCCCACACTGCTTCGCCGGTGGGCCGCGGGATTGGGAAATGTCCCGAGTGATGCGAGTGTCGAATCCGGGACCTTTGGTACCCAGCGCCCAACACCTCAACCACTCGGCCATCGCCGTTCCGGCTTGGCAATCAACTGATATTTAATAGTGTTGAATATTCATTGAAAAGTGCAAACTGAGATTCTGATGTAACAGGCTTGAAGAAAAATATCTCTTCCATATTAGATTTCCCCAAAATTTTCCTCTCCACCCCCAGCATTATAAAGTACAACTCCAACCCTGTGGCGTACACCAGGTATCCTTGACTAAATGACCAAGTCTGGTCGAAGCGTCCTAAAGCATAAACACATAAATCGTGGGGCACGAGACAGCGGATGCTGCTGCGAAGCGAGCAGCACAAGCCCCATACCTACGATCTATGCCGTTTCCCGCGAGATAATAACATCGTTATATCGTGACATTTGTATATATAAAAAATGGCAGTATAGTTGGGACGCGCTGCAGGACAACAAAATACGCGCGATCAAACCATGTCTTGCAGAGTGGCCCTCGTCCTACTGTAGGACGAGGCGGGATGAGGTCGCACTCTGCCGCCTTCAGCTGGGGCACACCCACCTAACACACCACTATCTGCTCTGTGGGGAGGACAGGCCAAACAGTCCTCGATGTCACGCACCGCTGTCAGTACGTTACGTTCTGATTTCATGCCCCCTGCTCGACGATGATCGAAGGCGTCTTTTTGGAGTTATGCGGCCGCTGTCACTCCGCGATCTCCTGGGTGACCACTCTCACATGGTAACTTCAGGACAACTGTTTCGCTTTCTCTCGGATGTCGACTTCAGGACGATTTTACACCCCACTGACATGCAACACTAGAAGCTTGAAATGATCCGCCTTTATTGTGAAGGTTCGTATATTACTGTTGGCACCAATTTTCTTAAGCTGTCCATCTAACGTTGTTATGGGCGCTATATCACCAACGCAGTCGATGCGCCCCTAAACTCAAATAACCAACCAACTAAAGCATAAATACCCAACCAGCCAAGGTATTCTAAGCCAAAGCTGCATTGTGAACCCGTCCCTCCAAATTCTGAGCAGAGGTCTCTAATGTTCTCTCCATGTTGCATCAGATATGACCGACTTTCCTGCATTGAGTCTGACGCTTGTGCCAGTTCCGAACCACTGCAGCCGAGGTGACATCAAACATAAATAGTCGAACCTTGCCGCCGCTTGATGTGCCGGGCCAGTTCTCAGCCTGACGTGACCTTGGACCTGCTGTGTTTCAGCCTACTCTACAGGCATCCGCGATGGGTCACGTTCAGCCGACAGTGTCGCCATCTCTGGAGGAGAGCCGGAAGCGCTCGATGGAGCCTGCTGACGACGACCCGCCGCTGAACAAGCGACTCAAGTCGGCCAACGTGTGGTACCAGCATGAGACACCACCCGCATCGCCCACCGAGTCGTCGTCCGAAGCCAGCGAGGACGAGTCGGACGACGACGAGGACGAGGACGAGCCGGAGCGGGCCGGCTACCAGGGCAGCATCTTGGCGTCGTGCCTGCTGTCAGACAGGCGGGCGGCGCCATACTGTGAGCAGGAGCCGCCGTGCGGCTCGCCGTGCCAGCTGGGCCGGCCGGCGGCGCCCGCCTTCCCCGGCTGGTACGCCGACGGCAGCTTCCACCGGCCCGCCCAGAACCAGACGGTCGAGTGCGACGGCAAGAGCTACATCCAGCTGGGCGCCGTGCCGCCCCGCCGGGAGCGCTCGCAGTTCTACCGGTACCAGCGGTTCACCGTGCTGCACGCCACCATGGTGAAGCTGAGCCGGCACCGCCGACTCATGGACCCCGTGCTGCGCAAGTCGGTGCTGCTGTTCAACACTATACGGCACATCGAGCGCGAGCTGGAGCAGGAGGGCCTGAGCCTGGCCGCCGCCTTCAACCCGCACCACTTCGACAGCGGCCCGCTGACGCTCGACCCGCCGCCGCCGCCGCCGACGCCGTCACCGCCGCCGCCGCCGCCGCCGCCGCCGACGGCGACCTCTGTGCCCAGCGCCGCGGCCGCGGCCACTTCGCCCGGCAACGACAGCGGGTTTGGTGACGACGAGATCAACTGGGGCTCGGTGCTAAGTCTGAGCAGCCAGCCGGAGCTGGAGCTGATGGCCGCCGACGGGTGCACGTCGCCGCTGGGCGGCGAGTCTTCATGGCAGCTGACGCCGCTGTCGGCGGACGATGTGCTGAGGACGTTCCCCGGCGACCGGCGGGACGATGGTGACAGTGGTGGTTTAACGTCACTACTGGCGCTATAGCCCGCACACCCAGCACGTGATCACCTGCCGCGCCGCGGCTGCTCTCCACGCCAGCCAGTGTGTGTGTGTGTGTGTGTGTGTGTGTGTGTGTGTGTGTGTGTGTGTGTGTGTGTGTGTGTGTGTGTGGGAGAGAGGGGCATGTATATATATATATATATATATATATATATATATGCATATTTATATATTTATATAGCGGGACAGAGCGGGAGGGGATGGAGGGGAGAGGGAGTGAATGTGTCGCTGATATGAAGTCATGCCACAGAGATGCAGAAAGGGCAAATGTTTGGGAGGGAGTGTGAGTATGTGTGTTCGCAGAGGATGTGTAAGTTCGCAGAGGATGTGTGCGTATGTGTGTTCGGAGAGGGCGTGTGCGCATGTGTGTGGGCAAAAAAAGTGAGAGTTTAGGTCCGACCAGCCCATCGGGCTCGGGATCGCTGTGATATTGAGTACCTGTCCCGGCCGCTAGATGGCAGCATCGGCAGTTGGGCCGGCTTGATGTAAGTGGGCTGCTTTCTGCTCGTTGGAGGCTCAAAGGCGACGTTGCGTCCGGCTGCCAGTAGTGGCGAGCAGGCTGTGACGTCACACGGCTCGGGTCAGGTCGGGTGTGGTGTGTGCCTACAGTACAAAGCTCGGCACGGCGCACTGAGAGCAATAACCATCGCCCAATCGACCCGCCGACGCCAGACGTACGCGAGAGTAAAAGACATGCGGCCGGCGTCGTGCCAGTAGGCGGCTGCGCGTGTAGTCAGAGCGTCTTGACGCAAAGCACACCTGGGGTGGATTGCAGCCCACTGCCGCTGCTCTCAGCTGCTCTCCGAGCCACCTGGCAACACCTGGGCCTGACCACCGGTGTGACATTCCGGCACCTGTTGACAAACTTTGCTTGGCGGATCAATTGTCCACCAAGGAAGCAAAACAAAGAATGACCGAAGGCAACCAATATTTTGGCGTCAATAAGCAACTCGCTCGGCACGCTTCCCGCCATCGAGATGGGCACTCGAGGCTGCAGCTTCGATGGCTGGCGACATAAGATTGAGGCCCGGGTGTGATCGAGAGGCGCAGGTCCTCTCCACGGTGGGCAGTGGCCGTTTTGCTGTGACAAACCACTCAACGTAGCTTGGACATGTTGCCATCGCGTAATCAAATGCTGTCTTATCGGAATTATATATTTTGTGTGAGTGGATGGGCCTCGGATGGACGTTGCCCGTTTGGACTGACGGCGGGATCACCAGCCTCGAAGAGCTTCAGTCACCTGTTACGCCATGTAGCCGCCGCGGTGGCACCGTGTTTGCAACAGCGCCACATGCTGACAAGCCTGTGCCGCTCGGTATTTATTTTATTCGTTTAAGTCTAGCCTTATGGGTTGCTTTTGATTCTTCATCTGCAGCTTGGGAGCCGCCGCTGAGACGTCTGCTTCTGTGCACTTGCTTAGTTATTCCGGCTGTTGTCGATTGGCGAAGCGGGGTTCCATATTATTCTACAGATATAGTGTGCAACGACGTTGCTGTTGGGTCAAGTGTATGATGATGAGCACACTATATATAATGCTGCTTGTGATGTCGTGTCGCAAATGATGTACACGCATACGTCATATTTTGATTTATTTATTGGCATCTCGGCGACGGTAGAATAGATCGTAGAACGTGCTGACATGTAGGATAAAGGCAGTGGGTGCTCGATGCTCCGAACCGAGCATGAATTGCAGTGGTCTGGTCGCGCCGCAATACCGCCAGTCCACAACCAGACACAATTTCGCGACCCGACGTTCACAAGCTAACAGGGGTAGTCGGCTTCATCAATGCTGGAAATGTTATATGGAGAGGGCTTCTCCGCAATACAGATTCTGTCTCAATCGAGCAGAACTGAAATCCGTGCTGATCGTCGTCACAGCCACAAGTCAATCGCTCATTTTAGATCATCGCACCATCCACAAATTTATAAGGTGTTTTGTACCTAGTGTAAATATTTGTATTGCATTGCCGAATACACGTGCAATGACTAAGAACTGTTTATCTTTGCAGCAGACTGCGTTGAAGCTGAGACGGAGTTCGAGGGGAAGGGGCCATCATGCAGCAGTTCTTTTCTGTGCAACTCCATTGAGTTAGCATGCAGCTGCCAACTGTACCTCTCCCTCCCCGTCGGTACCTACTTCATTAGGGATACATATATATATATATATATATATATATATATATATATATATATATATATATATATATATATATATTTCACCGGTGCTAAACAATGATTTTGATTTTATCGCTCGCTCGCCATGATTGTAAGTTGGTATATTATTTATGCCGAAGGTGACGGAGGCTGAGAGAAGATGCGCAAAACTGAAATGCCTTGCTTTTGCCTGCCTCATTATTGCTTAGTTAAGACATTTAAAAGACTTGGATTCCTCCGAGCCGTAACGCATTGGCCCTCCGGTCCAAGGGGGGGGGGGGGGGGGCGAGCATCTGAAGAGGGCCCCCTACCTACTTAGACCACCCACTTTTCTGACCATCCTCGGAAATGTGGGGATGCTGTGTGCTGGGCATAGCTGGTCTGGCATGCTCCTGGCCCCAAACCTTGCACTTATTTTTCCTCACTGGTATTCACACCCCATTGTGAGAAAGTGTGAAGGTGTTGAAAAGGCACAAGAATGTGGGCCTCACCGTTATCATGAATACCCTCCCTATTAAACCATATCTGAACGTAGCGGAGCGGTGAACAGAAAAAAGCAATTGTTTCCACGGAGATCAGCAATTGTGTTTTTATGCAAGCTAATACTGTTCATGCCTTCATTATAGATGTGTGGATGTCCCTTTATTTTCCGAATAGTTTTCCTTTGTTGGTGGTTGTCGGCAGCTAGGTGGCGTGTTTTCCTGGTGTTTTCCGGACTGTTGGACTTCGATTGCAAGTCTCGCATAGCCACTCCAGCGCAGAGTGCCATATTTTCCCACGTGTTTAAATGTATATATATATATATATATATATATATATATATATATATATATATATATATATATATATATATATATATATATATATATATATATATAATTATATATATATATATATATATATATATATATATATATATATATATATATATATATATATATATATATCATATATATATCAATATACGTCGGAAAATAAGCCACTCCACGCTGGAGTGGCTATGCGAGACTTGCAATCGAAGTCCAACAGTCCGGAAAAGACCAGAAAAACACACCACATAGCTGCCGACAACCACCAACAAGGGAAAACCATTGCGGAAAATAAAGGGAATTATGCAGCTCTCAGACAGGCCTTACAATTTCTAAGAATCATCGCAAGCTCTCGGAACTCTCCTTAGCTCTTAGGTGGCTCTGTTCAACACTCAGGGTTCCTTTCACGCCTCAGGAGCATCACAATCCCGTTCGCTTTAGCTCTCAGGGGCCGTTTCCAGTCCTCGACAGCTATCTTCGGGCTATTTCGGGCTATCAAGTACATTCCAGCTCTTCAACTGGCCCTCAGTATTCCTCACAGCCGTTAGTAGCCCTTATAAATCTCTTCAGACCTCAAAGAGACCTGTTCTTCTCATCGGGGTCCTTTCCAAGCTTCTTGGGCACCCGAGGTCCAGTCCTCTCTAGCGCTCAGTGACAATTTAAATCGT
This sequence comes from Ashinkailepas kermadecensis, assembly GCA_034440615.1. Taxonomy (NCBI): domain Eukaryota; kingdom Metazoa; phylum Arthropoda; class Thecostraca; family Neolepadidae; genus Ashinkailepas; species Ashinkailepas kermadecensis. The sequence continues at coordinate 175,540 of JAOTOM010004109.1, forward strand.
CTGGGGCCCTATTAAGTTGCTACAGGTCCTTCCCAGTTCTTGACAGTATTTCTAGATTCAAAAGCTTAGGTGGGCTAAGTTAGGCTAGGCTTAGCTAGGCTCTTAGGCGGGCCGTCAGTATTCCTCACAATCATTGTTGGCCTCAGCAATCTTCCTTAGCTCTCGGGGTACTCTGTTAGCCCTCAGGGGTCCTCTCAAGCTGCCAGGGGCCCTTCCCTGTTATCGACAGTATTTGTTATTTTTTGGGTTTCAAGCACATTTTATGCTTTGATGCTGGCTCTCAGTATTCCTCACAGTAATCGTCAGCCAACAGGGAATCTTTTCGGCTCTCAGGATACCTTGTTCATCTATTAGTGGTCGCTATCAACCTCAGGAGAATCCCAGTTCAGTCTTCTCTGACTCTCAGATACCTTTATCATCCCTCGATTCCATCTCCTGCTTTTAGGGGCCTATCACAGCCATCAATAGCCCTGTCTACAGGGGTGTCGATTTTTTAAAAAACATTGGGGGGGGGCCGAAGTGCCAACGCACTAGACCCCCCTCCCCCAAAAAAAACTCATCGGATTTAGCCCACTATATTTTCAGATCTCAGAAATTCTGATTTTTTATTCGACGATGTGTATGTTTATGTTTATTAAGCATCCTCACCAACGGGGAAAATCGTCCAATAACTGGTGAAGTCACATAATTAAAAGAGCAGTGTTCAGTACATGTCAACATAATAACTCTTGGTTGGTTATTGGTTCTACGACACGTCGACCGTTGCGTCATATAGCGTCGCCAATCTCTCACGCCGATTGGTCGCGGGCGAAGAGTAGTGACAGGTGAGACTCGAACTCACCAACATAACAACTCTGAGTAATAGCATGCGACTGCAGTGCCATAAGTGGGCTCGGATCTATCGTCACCGTCACCGTCACCGTCACTGTTACCCTCCTCCTCACTCCACACACCAACAAACACACACCGGCTCAAATAAAAATACTTCAGCGATCAGATGCAGGCTAAAACACACCGGCATTGTTGAAGCATCAGAGCACAGCAGACCTGAACGGTGATGACGATGGGTGAAAGTATTTCCTTGGTGCCTAACGTTAGGAAGGGGAATTTTTCCCTTTAGTACGCCACTGCGGCTGCTCAACGTGTTTTTTTTCCGCAGATTGCACGATCGAGAGTAGAAAGGCCCTTCGGATAATTTTCTTTCGGGACCCATTCTTAATCTTCCGGTGCTCTGGTCGATTCGATGGAGTCTCCTTGTGGTTTGTGTGGTGAAGTCTATTTTTATAAGCCCCCTGCAGGCTATTTTTGGAACCCGGTACGATTCTTTTGGCTCTCGGTGCGTTTTTTCCGGTGCCCAAACAGGTTTCTTTTCCGGCGTCCGACGACTTCTTATTTTGTGGATCTTTGACGCAATTTTTCCGTCCGCAAGGTGACATTCCGGGTATATATTGGTACTTGGGAAGCCAGCTGCAACTTGTGGGGCTCCGGCACGACGTTTTGGCCCCCAGTGAGATTTTCAACAAAGTTTTTTTTTTTTTTGGGGGGGGGAACATTGGGCGTAAAAATAATCATTTCTTGCATGGAAGTCTAGGCTAGGTTAGGTTAGGTTATGTTACATGTTTTTTTATCTGAACATTATTTTTCATCCTATATTACTCAAATCCAAGCCCCCTTTTCCATGTTATTTTTCCTCACAATTGAAAAGTGTGCATCTGCAAAGGAAATGAGCGGTTACATCATGTTCAGCACATTAAGAAACACTGCATTAAAAAAAGAAATTCAAAGAAGTCAGAGAGTACCATGAGCTGACAAATTACCCCAAAAGCCAGGTATTATCACAGTTTAAGGTAACCACAAGACAAGTTTTACACACATTTTACCTCCATGAAGCATACAAAGGGATTAGGTTTGTCAGGTTAGGTTAGGCTTTTGTTGTAGGTTATAAAAAGAATCATTTGTTGGTAAATAATTTTTGTTAATGATTTTTCTACAACAAAAATAATAAACGGTTCAGGCTAGCTTAGGTTAGGTTTTTTTCAGTTGAAAATATTTGAGAAAATGCCTCGAAAATTTAAATTAAAAACAATTAATTTCTTGTATGGGAAGTTGAACTATGTTAGGTAAGGTTATCATACATCTTGAACATTATTTGCATGCTATGTTTCCTTACTCCACACCCTTTTTTGGTGTTATTTTTACTCCCAATTGAAAGGCATGCATTTGCAGAAGAAAGGACATTAAATTTGTGCTTTTATGTGTTTTATTAATATTTTTTATTTAAATTTCCAATGCAATGTTTATGAATGTCACTAAGTTGATGGCACTACTCAGTTTCTGTGCAAATGCTTGTGGTTGTGAGCAGGTTGTGAGCAAAATAACATTACAAATGGGCTTGGAGTTAGTAACATAGCAATTCAAAGACATACATTACAAATTCAACATAACCTAACGTAGCCTAGCCTAACCTGACCTTGGAGAAAACAACTACAAAAACAAGATTGGAAAAATATATAGCAATTTATTTTCTTGAAATTTTCCAAATGAAAAAACCTAGCCCAACCTAATCTAACCAGAATTATTGTGCTTTAAGGTGGTAACTAGGCAAGTTATTACACATTTGCCTCCATAAAGCAAACAAATGGGCTATGTTTGGTGATGTTAGATTAGTTGAAGTTGGGTTACATTTTTAAATTGTAAAAAAGTACATTGCTTGAAATTTTTACAACTTGATGTTTTGGTTTTGTTTTTCTCCAAGGGGAGGTTAAGCTAGATTAGGTTAGGTTATGTCGCATTTTTGTATAAAAAAAAAATACTTTACCCTATGTCACCCAATTCAAAGCTTTTTGTTGGTGTTATTTTGCTCACAACCTGAAATGTAGGCATTTGTATAGAAAATGAGTGGTCCCATCATCTGAGTCACATTCAGAAACATTGCATTGAAATGATACATTCCACGAATTCATAAAACACCTTAAAACACAAATTTACCAAAATGAGCAGTAACATCATGTTCATCACATTCCTAAACATTGCATGGAAAAAATAATCAGAAATTGCCTTAAGCTGTAAATTTACCAAAAGGTGTGCCAACCCCTGGACGGAAATGCAACACTAGGTGCCCCAATCCTGGGCAGAAAGGGCACTAAGAGCAGTGGAATGAAAATATTAAGAAAAGTAAACTAAAAACAGCTCTTCTTGAAGACAAACGTGGTAGTTATGTGATATTAACATGGAAACCCTGAGCACAAATCAGAAAAAAGCATGGACTGGACTTTTTCAAGCTTACCTGCCAACTTCTTCAACTACTGTTCCTTTGGGAATTAAATATCAGCAAGCTATTTATTCACTATTTAAAATCACACCAATCCGCAGATACATCAGAATGTGCGAAGTACAAAAAACGAATCAGTACGACGTCACATGAGATTGGCCTCCGGATTAAACACTGCGCGCAATTGCACCACAAATGTCTTACCTCCGTCACATTTGTCACCGTAACCTCAAATTTAGACTTTAGGCGCTGGAATTTCTGTAACTGGAATTTTTTATTTGGATGTTACGATTTTGGATGTTCTGAGGAACGCCCATCACGATTTGTGACATTTAATACGCGCTAGTGTCTATCGATACAAATCGACACCCCTGCTTTGGAAAAAAAATAGAAACAAAAATTAAGCAATATATATTCTGAAAATTTTATAAATTGAACAACCGAACCCAACTTACCCGAACATAATGTCAGCTGCTTTTGAAGGATAATTTCCGATTTTATTTTATTCTTGAAACTGATTGAACAATTTTTCCAAGGCAAACAACTAAACTAGCCTAACCTAGCCAAATCGGTATTATTGTGCTTTAAGGTGGTAACAAGACAAGTTTTTACACACATTTGCCTCCATATAGCAAGCAAATGGGTTAGGTTTGGTTAGGTTAGGTTAGTTTAGGTTTTTCAAGTTGGAAAACCTTTTTTTATGAATTCCAAAAAAGTTTCCCCCAAAAATTGCAAATTATTTGGTAGCTTTGCGGTCTAAGGTGTTCTTTTTTCCTTTAAAACAAAAAAAATATATGCAGAATACCATGTTTATGAAGGTGACTAAGATGATTGGACCCACTTATTTTCTGATTTCTGTGCTTACTTTTCAGGTTGTGAGCAAAATAATGCCAAAAAGGCTTTGAGTTCGGTAACACAGCATACACATAAATGTTTTTTTTTAATGCAACAAAACCTAAGCTAGCCCACCATAACCTATCTTTTGAGATAAAAAAATTAAACTAAATTAAAATGTCACTTAATTTATTTTCTGAAAATTCTCAACCTTAAAAAAGAAACCTAACCGAGCCTAACCTAACCTAAGCTGATTTTGAATAAAAAATTATATTTTTTGTGAACATGGTTGTAATTTTTTTCGGAAACTTTTGGGTATTATTGTGCTTTAAGGTGGGAACAAGAAAAGTTGTATGGGCGCTGTATGACCAACGCAGTCAATGCGGCCGTAAACCCAAATAACCAATCAACCAACCCAGAAAGATGTAAGCTGTACTTCCACAGTGGAGGGAATTCCAGCTATTTTGTTTGTTTTTGCACACAATTTTACATTTTTCAGCAAAAGGTGGAGAGTCAGTCCACTATCTAATCCAAATCTGTTTCTATTCAGTACAAAATGTGCTGGTTAACATCAGCATAAAATAGCATAGGTTATTGGGGGGGCCAAATCAACATTGGGGGGGGGCAAGATCAACATTAGTGGGGCCATAGCCCCCACAAAAGGATACAAATCGACGCCCCTGCATACATGCATGATTTTGCACTTATCAAAATTTAATTTCATCTGCCATTTTTTGGACCACTTCACAAGCTCTTCTAAGTATTTCTGTAGCATGTACCTAGGTGCCTAGGTACCAGGTAAATATCAAGCTGATAGTGTGATGAGTGGGCTGTTGAGGTTAATTATAGTTTGTATATCCACACTCTCAATGATAACTGATTGTTGTTCACGGGACTGGATTGTATACAAGTTTGATAATGACAATTGGTTTTTGTGTACACCATTTTGAATTTTGTAGCAAAAGGTGGAGAGTCAGTCCACTATCTAACCCAAATCTGTTTTTTTTTCATTACAAAATGTGCTGGTTAACATCAACTACTTTTTCTATGTACCTAGCATGGTGTTTCACTTCTTTTTTCCTTCAACTTTTTTATCAGCAATAAAAATAGCATATGTTATTGGGGAGGCCCAAATCAACATTGGGGGGGGCAAGATCAACATTGGTGGGGCCCTGGCCCCAACAAAAGGATATAAATCGACACCCCTGCCATCTAGACATTAGGGGGATGTCCCCATCCTAGCCCCGCCTTCAGCGCCTAAGATATCACACAAACTAGAACGTAAAATTCCCTTTACGTAAACGTCCACATGCCTGCACCTTGATCGCAAACACCCGCTTATATAGTCAGACATGTAACGTACTCGCTTCAAAGGTGGCGCAAATGACCTCTGTGGTCCGGTACGCCTGAAAAAATCAGTCCCCCACCCATGTGCAATGAATTGCCTGTGAATTGTGAACTTGCCTGATGCTTCCAATTTCCGCAATATACGAATAAAAACCTGTGACGTCATCAAGGTTTGAATGCGAACTTTGGTGTACCTCTTAAAATAACGGAATTTTTGCGGCGTTTAATAGTGGTGTTTTTGCGGCGTACGAGACATTGGTCTTGTGAAGGATATTTTTGTATAGCATTGGTCTTGTATGACTGTAAGGTTTGCTTAAAAGTCATGTGAGCCACAGCTTTCCTTTTTATTCTTTTAGGAATACCAATTATAATGCAGTGGCCATGCAGCTTCTTGCTGACTTTTCTCTGTCATGGTATCATAAGCTGGCAGATCTGCCCACACATGGCTCTCGTTTTTCCCCATATCAATATTTAATGCATGCATTGTCATTGGGCATGTAGGTAGGTACCTAGGTAAATATCAAGCTGATGGTGTGATAGGTGGGCTGCTGAAGATAATTATAGTTTGCATACCCACAATCCCAATGATGACTGTCATTGCTGTTCACTGGACAATGCAAGTTTGACAATGACTGGAAATTAAGAATGGATTTTTTCCTGTTTAAGCTCATATGCATGTGGTTTTGCCATTGGTGGTGTGTACAAACATCAGTATGACAATCCAATTGTTGTTTTGTGGCTTAACATTTTTTAAAGGACACTCTGGTTTAAAATGCATGATCATCGAATCTTAACATTGTATGCTGTAAGTCTTCCTTCCACAGTGGAGGGAAATCTAGCTATTTTGTTTTTTTTGCACATAATTTTGAATTGTGTAGCAAAAGTTGGATACTCAGTCCACTATCTAATCCAAATCTGTTCTTTTTCAGTACAAAATGTGCTAGTTAACATCAACTAAGTTTTCTACTTACCTAACACAGTGTTTTTATTCTTTTTTTTCCTTTAGCTTTTTATCAGCATAAAAATAGCATGGGTTATTGGGGGGGCCCAAATCAACATTGGGGGGGCCAAGATCAGCATTGGGGGGGGGGCCATGGCCCCCGCAAAAGGATACAAATCGACGCCCCTGCCTGTCTATCTCTCATCTCGGGAAAATATAAGCTCTGAGATGGGCCCTCACTACTCCTCGTCAGCTCTTGAGTGTCCTGTTCCTACCCCATGGTCCCTGTTAAACCCCAAGAGCATGTCAGCCATCCCTGGCCCTCAGACGCCCTGTTTATGCCTCAGGGCCCTCAGTATCCTGTTTATTCCTCAGATGTTTGGGGACCCTGCTGGGGCTGAAGGGCCAGAACTGCTGTTAACTCTGAGTCCCTCTCCATCAGCATGAGCCAAAGCCGATCCAGTGGCCCGGCATCTCCGGCTCGGGACCTCCTTCGTCGGCTCAGGGGCTTTCTGTCACGACATAGGACACTCTCTGTACGGCCGGAGATGCTGTACGGCCGGAGATGCCTCTTTCAACAGCTTGGGTATTCTCGATACCGCAAGGGGCCACTGTGCAGCTTCGCCCCCTCCGCCGACCCAGGACCCCTTCCTGGTGGCTCTGAGGCCCTTCATACTGGCTCTGGACCAGGCCCAAGGTCCCCCAGCGGCTAGAGTCCACCAAGCCGGCGCAGAGGCCCTCCTTAGTGATCTAGGACCTCCTCTGTCTGCCCGGGGCCCTCTTTCAACAGCTTGGGTCTCTCCATCAGGCCAGAGGTCCTTGTACGGCTTGGGCCCCATTAGTCAGCCTAAGGGCCCTTTCTGACGGCCCGAGGTTCTCTCCGGCAACTAAAACCCCCTGCGTCGTCTGAGGGATCCTCTTTGGCGACCCAGAGCCTTTTTAGGCAGGCCGGGGGCCCCTTTTTAAAAGTTTGGGCCCTCTCCATCAGGTCAGGGGTCCTTTCTTCGGACCCTGTGCGAAAAAGGACCCCTTTCTTCGAACAGGGGTCCACGTGCGACCCCTGTGGAGCCCTTTCTTCGCACACATGAATGCGCATAAAATCGTGCGCATTCACGTGTGGCTTCTCTTGCAAATTGGATAACGTACATCGAACAATTAAGAGGAAAGCGGACAACATGAACAACCGGTTCATTATTTTATGTGTACGGAACAGCAATGTGGCAGGGCAAGTTAAACACCTGCAACGAGGGCGCCGTCCAAGCAGGTTATGGCGGATTTCTTGGGGTATCCTCGTCCTATAGGATATGAGTGCCTGCTATCACAACGGCTGCAAACAAAAAGAGATTTGCTCCTTCTATTCCTATTACATTCAATCGTTGTACACACACCGGACCTTCGACACCTTCGAAATTATTTCGATATCTCCACTCTCTAATACCGTACGGCAAACCACGTCGAATGACACTCACATAATGCAAGCTGAAGCCATAGCGACGAAACGCGAGGACTTCGACCAATTCGACGCGAGTTCTGAACAGCTTGCTAGAGTATCTCACGGCACGTCGAATGATATCCACTTTATGCAAATTGAAGTCATAGCGACGAGGCGCGAAGATTTCGACCAAATTAGTGAACTTCTGATCTTGTGGTTTGACATTGACATGTCCCGGTTCGAAATGTTACTCGAGGTTCACCACGGGCTATTACTTGATGCCAGATATTGGTAGGTTGGGCGAAGAAAAAAATTAGAGGCGACCGAAGAAATCGGCTTGACCTTTGACCTTTGAAATTTGTTGGATTTCTTAACTTTATAACACGGCACAATAAGCCCAATGACACCCACTTGGTGCAAATTGAACCCGTGGAGACGAATCGCGAGGACTTCGAAAAATTCAAACTAGCCTTTGACCTTCAAGTTTGACCTTGACATATCCCGGTTTCAAAATGTTACTGGAGGGTTCACCATAGGCTTGATAGTGGATCTGTGTAGGCTGGGACGAAAACGGAAAAACGCGATACGACCGAAAAAAGTCAACTTGACTTTTTACCGTCGAGATTATTTCGAATTATTAACTTTCTGATACTGCACCACAAGCGACGTCGAATGACATCCATTTTCTGCAAATTGAAGCCATAGTGACGAAACGTAAGGTCTTCGAAGAACTCAATGAAATATTTGACCTTGACATGTGCCGGTTTGAAATGTTACTCGAATGTCCACCAGGGCTATACCTTGATACCAGATTTGGGTAGGATTGAGCGAAAACGGAAAAAATGCGAGGTGACCAAAGGACCAGCTATGCCTTTGACCTTGCAAAAATAATTCAATTGCTCAACTTTCGGATACTGCATAACAAGCCACGTCGAATGACGTCCAATTGATGCAAATTGAAGCGATAGCGACCGAACCTTGCATTCGGTAGCCATCGCTTCAATATCGTCATCTAGTAAATCAAGCTAACTTTTGACTTTGAAGTTTTACCTTAACATGTCTCGGTTTGAAATGTTACACGAGCCTGCAATGTTAGCATGGGAAGCCCGTTGATTGACTAGATCGGCTTCCAGTATTTTTTTTTGTGATTCTCTTGCATATATATTTTCACTTTATAAATGAAAAAGTATAATTCTGGGGTAATCATACACAAATATTTTGGTAGCTGAGGCCTGGGGCGGATACGGAAAATTGTGTGAAAAAACCGCCACTTTTCAGAAATTGTGTGTGGGGGGGGGGGGGGGGGTCCCCCAGCCTGCATCCTCACAGAGACTACACCCATTGTGATCGAGAAAAATATATTGACAAAGACCCAGTAACAAATGCACTGCCCACAACAACGTCAGTCTTGAATCCATCTGTGTATATCGGGACGTATCCATCGAATGAGATTATGAGATTGTGTGTTCCAGGGCACGTGACAGACGATCTTGTGGTGTAGCATGCTCCTTCCTAACTGAAGAAAACGGCACGTCCATTACCAGAGTGGTCACTTGCCATGGCGGCGCTTGTGTAAAATTGGACTGCGTAATTCCCTTCAGTCGAATCCCGCTGTCCTCAAAGAGCTTACGTATCCTATCGCAAAAGGTGGTGGCATGTATAGTACGTCCTAGATAGAATGATGCGATTAAACGATGCGAGAACACGTGCGCATATGTAGGATGTCCGGGAGAATTGAAAGCTGTTTGCAAGCATATCGCATCCCGAGCATTTCACGACGGAGCGAGAATGGCGTCCATGGGCCTCAGCCAGAAGGCTAACAGAAGGCGAAGTGTGGAAAACGCCGGTCACAGTGCGAAGGGACGAGTGATACACATTGTCCAGTGTGCGTTTGCTTGTTGTGCATGCATTGTCGTATATAAAACATATATGACAATGCATGCACAACAAGCAACAACAAGCATATATAAAACATATGTGACAGACCGTGACAGACAGTTTTGATCGGATGAGGGAGCGATACAGCAGCAGCAATGTTTTTTTTTCTGTCTCCTCCGTAGGACGTGCACGCAACCATTTTCAGTAGGTTTAGTGATGCAAAACATTTCTCCCGAAGTGCTTTAAAATTCTTCTTGTAATTAAGACGGGTGTCAAAAATTACTCCTAAAACCCGGGCAGCGAGGTGAAAGGGAATGGGTTCCCCATACAGCTGGATAACAGGGTCTGGGCAGATTCGACGACACCGACAAAAATGCATCCCAACGGTTTTTTTGCAACCGATAACCGAAGCACATTCTCAGAGCTCCAGTTTTCCAAATGGGATACTGCTAGCTGGAACTGCCGGGTCATCGATGGTGCACTGGATGCGCAGCACCAAATTGCTACATCATCCACGAAAAGTGACCTGCCAATTTGTCGAGGAAGGAACTCACAGATAGCATTAATCATGATGGCGAACAGCGCAACGCTTAGCACTCTGCCCTGAGGAACCCCCTCCGTCTGTTGATATCTCTCTGACAGGTGGTTTCTGATACATACACAGAAGACGTGTCTAGACAGAAAGTTCTTGAGAAAGAGCCCCGTGGAGCCGCGGATTCCATACCTGAATGCCTTCACGAGAATTCGGCGGTGACAAATGGTGTCATATGCTCATTGAATGTTAAAAAAAAACACTGCACCAACGTGACGAATTTGATGAAAGGCTGCTCGCACCACGGGGTCAGGAGTTGATGGTCGACAGTACTGCGGTTTTTCTTAAAACCACACTGCGTTATTTAAAATGCCACGTCGCTCCAGAAACCACGTCAGACGCACGCTAACCATCTTCTCCACCAGATTGCAGTATGATGATGTTAATGATATTGGTCGGTAGCTCGTCGGGTCCAGGCTAGCCTTGCCGGGCTTTAAGATTAGGATCATAATAGCTTCACGTCAGGTGGATTGTCCCAGAGTCGCCATTGTCCCAAAGGGAGTTCAGGGTCTTCAGCATAGCAGTAAATGCGCGCGATGGAATATGCTTAAGCATGTCGTTATGTATTCGGTTGGGACCTTCAGAAACGCTTCGAAAGGTTCCAATAGCAGAACGCAACTAATCCATGGTGAACGGTTCGTTATAGCATAGCCTCTCAGGAGTGGAAAAGTGCAATGACTTTCCCTCACAGTCGGCTTTGCGGCGTGCGACATCATTTCCACTGTTCCACCGACATCGACTGGATATTGTGCGGGCCATCTCATTGGTCACGTCGACTGGGTGCGTGACGTCACAGCCGCCAGCCCGTAGTGCTGGCAGAGGGGCAAAGCTAAAATTGCCAGCGATGCGCTTGAGTCTAGACCAGACCTGTGAGACGGACGTGGAGCGATTTAGCGTGCTAACGTAGTCCCTCCACGAGGTACACGCTGCCTCTCGAATCGTTCACCGTGCGGCGGCCCTAGCCTGCCGGAAGGCATTGAGGTTGACTGTGCTACTTATCCTGTCAAAGGCTCTGAAAGCGCGGCGTCTTGTCCTGAATTCCTGACGACATTCCCCCGCCCACCACGGGACGGGTACGCGACGAGGAGCGCCAGAGGTACGAGCAATGGAGTCAGTGGCGGTCTGGACCAGTACGGTGGTAAATTCCTCAACTTACATTGGTGTATCATCAGGCCATGAGGAAAAATCTCCTCCAGTCGTGTTTCGTATTCTGAACGATGGTCTGACCAGTCAGCCTTCTTAAAATTCCATCGGCATGGTCGCGTCCCAGGTACAACGCCATCTTGGTGATCCAACTACAGGGGAAAGTGGTCGCTGCTGAGAGGGGCGTTGAAATCGCAATGGGGTGGCCGGCCTAAAGGCCGGCCACCCCTCGGCGTTGGACCTAAGGCTATGCAGTCCACAGCTCACCCAACTTTTTAACTAGACTGTGGCCGATGACCCCCTTGAGCCTTGTCAGCCCCTAAGCGGCTCTTCGCTCGGGCCCTCTCCATCTCAACGAGCCGCGCTCGCTTCGCTTCGCGGGCACGCCTTTCAGTTTCTTGGTAAGTGAAGCTAGCCTCGGAGACTTGAATTGATCGGTTTGTGATACGGGACGGCGATGGAGGCGCGGAAGTAGAGGTTGAGTGTGAGGGCGAGGTCTGGCTCCCGGGAAGGTGGAGGGTTTAGAAAGGGACGATGTGGAAAGGAGGGACTTGGGGGTGTAGCCGGTACGTGGAGGAGGTGAGGGGAGGTTGGAGGACGAACGGGAAGTGAGAGGCTTCGTCCAGGGCTTCGTGGTGAATGGGGAGGGGCTGGGCTTAGGTGGAGGGGATCGAGCAGGCCTCTTACACCGCTGGGCCTGAATCCACTCTCCACTCCCAGATGTTGATCGGGATGAGACCTCGGACGATTCGTCAGCGCATTCACTGGTGGTGGGTGTGGATTTGGTCGCCTGGGCAACGCTTTGGGTGGGCCGCCCCTGCCTCGCCGGCGACGCAAGAGGCACACCAAAGGCACGAAGGAGGGCTGTCAATTGCTCAATGAGACCAGCAGCCTTTTCGGGCTGTATGTGTTATGGAGGTGTCAGAGAAGGAAAAAGTAGTTGTGATGGAGTCAAATTGTTCATACATGTCTCTTGCTTCCCGAAAGGTTATTTTTTGTGCATGTTTGATTGCAATGATTTCTTTTTCTTTCAAGTAAGACGGATATGTAAGATCGAAAGAAGTGTGGTGGTTCTGTTCTCTACCATAGTTCACACACTGGGGGTTCGCGAAAGTACATTGCTCGAAAATATTGCCGTTGGAGGCATACTTACCACATGCTGGGAGATTTCTACAGAACTGAATCGTATGCCCATATCTCTGGTACCTAAAACAACGCATTGGGTTGAGGAGGAAGACACATGCCTTCGCACGCAGGTACCCCACACGTATTTCTGATGGTATGTCTGTTCTGTTAAAGGTCAAAATTACATTATTTGTCGTGACTGTGTCCGCGCCTCTCCTCACCGTCATCCTCGCTCCCGTGATTGAAATTCCGGCAATCCATCAACTATCTCGTCTTCCGGTACGTCGCTCAGGTCATAGCAGTTTATAATTCCTCGAGATGTGTTCTTTTGTTTGATGGGGTTTTACTTTAATTTCAATACATTCATCCACTCTCGTGTCACCTTTCCGTACACTGTACACAAACTCCGATATCTTCAGGGCACTCTCCGCCTCCTTGGCGACCACAAACTCCACCTTCAAAGCACCATCCTTCAACCTCTCGCATCTAGCAGTCTTCCCAAACCTGTCACATCCGCTTCGTCGCTGAAATGGAGATAGAGATGCAAGACTCCTCGTCAGTCCTCTGAAAATAAGGACACGAGTTGTAGGGGGGGGGATTTTTGCGACGAGAGGGTGTTTTTCGAGAGGGACCAGGGTGTTTTTCGTTATTGTGGTTGACATATAGTGTATTTATGTTTTGGCCTCGCGGACGTCCCACCACACTAGGGTTCTACTTGGGGACGTCTGTGTCTCGAGAACGGGAGGACGCCGGACGTCCACGGAGCTATGCGGGGTATGTGACACCATCACCCGGCCGGGAGAGAGTCTCACCACCCCGACCAGGATCCAGCGCCGCCCACCCCTTGAACCCAGCCGGACGGAACGGTAGACACTGGGAAAAAACCCAGGCCCCAGTCCGATGCGACCTGCCACTTTGCCCGCATAGCCCCCCACCCCTCTGGGATATCAGGACCAAAGAGGCGTGTCGTTTCCCCGTCGCAACTAGCACCGTACGACGGGGACCTCAGCCTCCAGGACTTCGTTAACCCCGGAGGACGGGCCGAGGGGGCGCGACTACCCCGATAAAACTGAGCTGGTGGCCAGGACCGGGGAAGTTGTCCTACCTGCTCATGGTAGGGAGAGTTGGTGTTGCAGGGTCAGGTGAAGGACATGGCTGTTGAGATGGGATGGACATTGGAATGGGAGCTTATCGATGGAAGGACGAGTAAGGCATTCCTAGCCTGACCCCTCACCAGTGGACTAGGCCGCCGGATCATTGGGGCACACAATCCCCTCCCACCACGGAAAGGTGGTGCCTTGTCGGGAGGCATTTAACTGCTTGCACCACAAGTAGTGTTCAGAAATATACACCCTACAATTGGCCTAAATTCATCCCACTATCTTCGGAGTTCTGAAATATCAGCCTGGACGTACACATCACTGGACGATGTATATTCGGATGTATGCCTTGGTAGTCGTCTCCGTTGTAATTCGGTGTTTTAGTCCTTTTAATCCAACTTAAAAGTACTTTTAATAAGTACTTTTAATCCAGCTCGCCATCTGACAGAACCATTTCTGTCGAACGACATAGTTTCAATTTCATGTTTAACGTGCTGTCAATGCCACTACGCAGTTACCCCGCTGAAGATCCATTCGGGTTACTTGCCATGCTCGTCATGTGCCTTCTCAGGTCACATGACAAGCGTCACTCGTCACTAGTCACATCATCACTCTTCACATCACTCCTCATGTGACCTTGTCAGGTCGCATCACGAGTGACTAATCATCTCTGGGGATTCTGATATTCTGAGAGTTGTTCTCGCACTTGAAGTTGATATTATAGGGTGTCGACTACATTATTGTATCTATGCCACCATAATAAATGATGGAAGTAAGTAATTTGCTACGTTGGATACCTGTGTTTATTTGGGGCTTCTGACGTACATTTGTGGGGCTCCAGTACAATTTTGGAGCATCGGTGCGATTTGTCTGGGTCCCAACGCGACTTATCGTGCCCAGGCGCGTAGTTCTGGGGACCCAACGCCAGTTTCCTGGGCTCAACGCGATTTTGTGGATCTCTTCTGAATTTTCTTTAAAGTCCGAATCCCAGCATGTTTTTTTTCGAGCACCTGGCGCCATGTTTTTGCATATCACCTCGATTTCTTTTTGAGCTCCGGTATGTTTTTCTGGTCCGTACGCGATTTGTGAAAGCATCTGATGATATGTTCGGTGCTCCAGAGCCATTTTCATGCCCCGGACAGTTTTTTTTTAAATCCTCCTTATTTTGGAAGGCTCCGGCTTGATTTTTTTTGGGATACCGATGCGATTTTTGGGGTCACACTGTGTTTATGTGGGGCCCTTGAGACCAATTTTTGGAAGCCCCGACGTGAATGTTTTGATACCCAGACCAAATTTATGGGACTACCGATGGGAATTGTGGGTCCCGAACGCGATATTTGGGGAACCGGTTCGAGTTTGCTGGGTGTGTTTTACTTTGCTGTGACTCCAACGCGATTTTGTCGGTTCCTGTTGTAGATTTTCGTGCCTTGGAGCGAGTTTTCTGGGCCCGCCGTATTTATCAGGTCAACCCCCTGCGCGAATTCTGGTGGACCGACGCAAATTTTTGTGGCCGCAGTGCGACGCTTTGGGGCCCCGGCACGATTCTTGGGAGCTTATTCCCCTTAGGAGGGACGGGACATTTGCCCCTTTGATATGTCACTGCGGCCACCGAAGGAGTTTTTCTAGCCAATGGCACCTTTCGGAGTGTAAAAGCCCTCCGGGTAATTTTTTTCCGGACCTGTTCTTAATTTGCCTGTGCTGGGGTCGATTCGATCGAGTCTCGGTGTGAACTTTTTGGACATCGAGTTCTATTTTTTTTAAGGTCCTTATGTGATATTTTTTGGGTCCCGGTACGATTCTTCGGTTTCCCTGTGCTATTTTTTTATCGATGCCCTGACACGTTTTTCCGGTGCCCAACGGGTTATTGGGGGACTGACCCGATTTTTGAGGCTGTAGAGTGACATTCCGGTTGAGAATTGATTTGTTAGGACAGCTGCAACTTGTGGGGCCTGGCGCGACCTTTTGGGCCCCCAGTGTGATTTCCAAGGGCTGCGACACGACTTTTTTGAGTCCAATGTAATTTTTTTTGTCTCTACGTCACTTGCTTGGATCCCTAGCGCGAGTTTTAGCGACCGCGACAATTTTTCGGCGTCCAACACGTTTTGGAGGCTTTTGGCGTCATTGTTGGAGCCCCAGAGTGATTATCCATGTTCGG
This sequence comes from Ashinkailepas kermadecensis, assembly GCA_034440615.1. NCBI lineage: Eukaryota > Metazoa > Arthropoda > Thecostraca > Neolepadidae > Ashinkailepas > Ashinkailepas kermadecensis. The sequence goes on from JAOTOM010004109.1 coordinate 191,357, forward strand.
AGTGTTTTTCGTCGCCCCGGCTTCATTTGTGTCCCAATGGGTAGGGTAGGGTAGGGTAGACTGGTAGGGAACGGCACAACCTGCCGTGCCCCTAGCGTGATTTGCATGGTTCGGGCGTGACTTTTTGGTACCCCCAGGCTCAGCGTGATTTTCAGGGGCCCCGACCGGCTCTTTTTGGGACCATGTCGTGATTTTCAGGTACCCCGGCACGACTCCTACAATTCCTTAGGGGCTTCTTGCAAATTATAGGCTTCCTCTCGCGTCTTAGGGGTCTCGTCCCATTTCCTGGAGCCTCTTTACCGGTTTTGGATGTCTTCTCGTGTCCTACCCTCCTCCATATTCAATGTCCCCCTCTCCCATCTTGGAGGGCCTCCTCCTATATCCTGGGGCCCCTTTAACATGGCATGGGGCTTCCTCTCATGTCCCAGGGGCATTCTCTTCCAAATTAGGGGCCTCCTGCCACGTCTTGTGGGCCTCCTCCTTTGTCCTGGCAAAGCCTACCCGTCTTGAGGGCATCTTCAATTTTGGAAACCTCACCTCCTTCCATACCTGCTACCACTCCCATCTTACGGGCCTCCTCTTATTTCCTGGGAACTCCTTCCGGTCTTCGGGGCCTCATTCGGCCCTGGAGACCTCCTATTCCGTCTTGAGGGACTCCTCTCGAGTCCGGCAGGGGCCTCCTTTTCTCTTCTAGAGACCTTCTTTTTCAAATTGTGGACCTCCTCTCACGTCTTGGGAGCCTCCTGCCCTGCGTTTTGATTCGATATTTGCCCATTTTAAGGGTGGCCTCTTATCTCCTGGTGGACTCCTCTTCTCTCCTAGGTGCCTCCTTTTCCAAATTACAAGCAACCTTTCCTATCCCAGTTCCCTTGTGAATTTCTGGGGACCTTCCTACCCGTCTTGGAGCCTTCTTCTTCGCCTGGGAGCCATTCCTCTTATCCAATGGCCTTTCTCTCCTATTTTAGGGCTTCCTCGTTCATCATGGGGTGTCATTTACAATCTTGTGTCATCCTCTTCCGAATTAGATGTCTCCTGCCACGTTTCTGGATCATCCTTTTCTATCTTTCATCCGCCCCCCCCAGTCTCACGGCAGAAGGGAGGACTGTCCCCTCTGCCCCCCCCCCCACGGTGGCGACGCCCCTGGCTGTGCCAAACTGTGAAAATCCATTGAAATGTGGACATTTTTACGTTCTATTCCATACCAAACTTACGCAATGGATGTATCGTGGGAGTAATTTGTATGCTTCAATAATCAAAACACATGTAAATGTTGAAGTGTATGGCAGCTAGGACCAAGACCATATATAATACATGGTTATGCAATATCAAGGCAAGGAAATTGCACTTGCGAATTGTATGTCTTACCTTCATTATGTTACGTTACTGCCTTCAGCCTCTATAACTTTCTACTGTAGGAAATATTAACGAAATCGATGTTAAATATGCTAACAGTTAAAGACACATAGTGAAGCTCTAGTATGCAGGCATTTTGGTTTTGGCTGTCACATTATCTGCTTTATAGTCTTTTCATAATACACGTTACGTTCTATTCCATACGACACTCACGCAATGGATGTATCGTGGCAGTAATTGTATGCTTCAATAATCAAAATACATGTAAATGTTGAAGTGTATGGCAGCTAGGACCAATACCATATATAATACATGGGTATGCAATATCAATACATGGAACTTGCACTTGCGAATTGTATGTATTGCCTTGAGTATGCCACGCTACTGCTTTCAGCCTTTATAATTATCTACTGTAGGCAATCTTAATGAAATCGATGTTAAATATGCTAACAGTTAAAGATACATAGTGAAGCTCTAGTATGAATGGATTTTGGTAATGGTTGTCACATTATCTGCTTTATAGTCTTTTCATAACATAATATGAGGTGTGCATATCCATGCATCTGTTGCATTACACCAACTTCTGAATTAAATGCGTTGTTGTAGGGTCATATCCAAGTGTGCATCACTTAAAAATGTAGTGATACTATGTGATATGTGCAGCTTTTACTTAGTTACGGATTGCAGGGAGCTTTTCACATATTCAATTGTGTGCATGCTGCTTTTGACACATTTTATATCTCTCAAAAGTGTGTGTGTGTGTGTGTGTGTGGGGAGGAGGGGGGAGATACCATTGTTGACCCCCCACTTTGAAAAGTGGGTGGGCCATGGCCCCCTGGCCCGACTGTTCCTACGCCTATGCTCCCGCGCGTTTGTTAAGTGGGTTAGGGTGGGATTAGAGTCATGTTAACGGGGAAAGAAGACAGTCACGGCCTTACCCCTCTAGCTTGAAAATCGCTTCTGCGCTCCTGGGGTTGGGTCCCACCTGGAAACTCAAGATGGTGACGCCATTGCGCTTTGTTAATGGGAGATGAGAGCATAAGTACGGTAGGTACCAATTTCAATACGAATGTAAAGCTGAGCTCAATGAAAGTGTTTTTAATTAGTAGTTCAGCTTCTATTTGTATGAATCTTCTGTGTCACGTTTGGCGCTTTTACTGGAGGAATTGCGTTTTTCATTTTGTAATCAAAACATACTCTTTCATTCTTTGGTACAGTCTCCACAAGAGTCTGAAAAGGAAAGCGAAAGAGTGGTGCACTGATAACGTGCCTGTGAGTTACATTATAGATGTGCCCGCAAATTATATTTGCATTATCATGCAACTATAAGGTATCTGTGAAATACAAGACAGCAGTCATCAGATAACTGTATCATTGCACGCCAACGCTAAGGTAATGGTAAGTGCTTGCCAGCTTACCTTTGGTTTTTACCAAAGCGTGCTGGATAACATGATTATTTGATTGTAAACACAATCTACTGACTCCCAACTATAGGTCAAGAGTGCTGGAATTAGCAAGTTCATTGGAGACTAATGGGAAGGCACCAGATTTTGTGCAGTATGTTTTTTAAGTCAAATTTAACCCCTACCTTTTCAAAGTATGCAAACCTAACATACCTAGCAAGGAATTAAGAAGCTGAACTAATTGCATATCAGCATATCCCTTTCCTAATGTCAGCTTATCATTGTTAAGTGCTATGTTCCTACTCCAACTTTAGATGTTTTATCGATTCTGGGATTCTTTTTGGTGAGACCACATTTATGAACATAATTAAGGTGTAACTACTCATTTCCTTCAGTTTGCTCATCTATGATCTTGGATGTGGAGAGTGCAATTTTGGTTTATTGAATATGGAAAGAATACCTTACATGAAACCTGTCAGTTCACTTTGAGGGTAAATTTGTTCTTTAGGGTGTTTTATGAATTCTTGGAATATATCCTTCCAATTGTTGATAGATTATGTGTGATTTAGAGTGCAATGTACCACTTTTTGAATGCTGAATATACATCCCGGCTTTCTTTACCTTTCGGCTGACACATACTGCCAAGGTTAGTGATTTGTAAAGAGGTGTACAGTGACGTCACAGGAGTCAGGGAAGTGACGTCACAGGAGTTGGGTGTCGATGTACTAGGTTAGGTTAGCTTAGGTTTGGTTGGGTTGGGTTATGTTAGGTTGGATTAGGTTAGGTTAGGTTAGGTTAATTTAGGTTAGGTTAGGTTAGGTTATCTTCATAACCAACATCGACACCCGACTTCTGTGACGTCACTTCCTTGACTCCTGTGACGTCACTGTACACCTCTTTACAAATCACTAACCTTGGCAGTATATGTTGGCCGAAAGGTAAAGATTACCCACATCCCTCCCAGCAACATATCAACTTTGTGTTTTGCAGTGAATCTTTATGAAGTCTTCATATCTAATTTCTAACAGTATCATGTCATCAGTATCATCTAATTTTTAAGCATCATTCTTATGCTCACCATTGTTGATTGTGATTGTGACAAACATCTCTTAGCACATTTCCAGGTAAAAGATTACCTATGACGTGGTTTGATCAAACAAATAAAATGAGAAAAATTTTAAGCAATTTATTTTCTGGAAATTTCTAACTAAAAAGCCCAACCCAGCCTAACTTAACATCAGTTGCTTTTGAAGATTTTTCTTCCTATTTTCCCATTTTTTGGGGAAAATTTTCACAAATTTTCCAAGTTAAAAAACCTAAACTAACCTAACATAACAAAACCTAACCCCTTTGTTTGCTTTATGGAGGCAAATGTGTTTTAATATGTGTCTTGTTACCACCTTAAAGCACAATAATATGATGGTCTGTTCTACAATATCAGTTGGCAAGAATAGGTATTTTGTATCATTATTGCTAAGAAAGTTATCTCTAAGTTAGGTAGGTATGTACAAAAATAAAAAGGTGCACATCTAAGTACACTGTTGGATAAATATTGTGTTTGAAGAACTAAAAGCAATGTTAAACAACTTTGTTTCCCTGGCAAATTTCAGTGTCTTACTGTACTTATTTAGACATCTGACAACTAATGAAAAAACATTATTTGAACACTTTCCAATACAATGTTTAATAATGTGATTAAGATTATGGAACCACTCTTATCTGGCCAAATACTTACTATTTAGTTTGTGAGGAAGATGACACCAAAAAATTGGCTTTCTGATAGGTAATATAGCTTAATAGTAACATTTAAGAATAAAGGAACATAACCTAACCAAACCTCTCTTCAGAGAATATAAATTTAAAACAATTTAATGTAATACTTTCAAACAATTTAGTTTCTTACAATTTTTCAACTGTAGTTTTCCTTCTTTTTTTTCTTCCTTAATTTTTCAACCTTTTTCCTTTGAAGAAAAACAATTTCTGAACATTTGTTTTTAAAATCTTCAAAACCTGTTCCTACTTAAAAGAACTACCTAACCTCCCCAAACCTATGCTATTTGTTTCCTTTAAGGAGGACAAATATGTTGAACTTGTCTTGTGAACATCTTAAAGAACAATATTACTCCTTCTCATGCATTGCTAGCACTTTAATACATAGCAGTTCATTGTCAAATAGCACCAATCAACCAATTAGATGGGAAATGAGAAATTTGAAATGATGAGATGAGAAATGAGACATTTCTCAAATGATAAAGATGGTAGGTTAGTTTTCTCAAGATGATAATGTTCTGTATGGAGGAACCCCAATAGCAGCTAACATATGTTCTGTATGGAGGAAACCCAATAGCAGCTAATTTTCCAACCTTGCAAGCGCTTCTATTTACTAGGAACATACAATGCATATGGGAAGCATTCAGCTATATAGACAGGGCTGTCAGTCAAGCCACTATTTGGTTGGGTCAAATACTTATTATATTTTGATATATAAATTTTGATATATAAATATTTTGATATATAAATTTACTGGCACATCCCGAATACCCATCAGAAGTTCTGTTTCCAGTTGTAGAACACATTCCCAAGTAGATCAAACTGCCTCTGCTTAGAAATGATGTTTTAATGGAATTAATAATCCCATGATAAATTGTCTCATGTTGCAATTGGTTCTAAGTTCAAAGTGCGTAATATTGATTGGGCTGTGTACATTCATACCAGTTGGCAACACATTGGACCAAGAGGGACAATACCTCAAGCGTACGGAAGTTTCATGCCGTTTAGCCACTGATCGCTAAAGCCAGTTTTATTCAACCGGCTTAAACGATGGCTCAGCCAGTCACACGCAATAGCGTTAATTTTCTCTTAAAATTCAGTCCTGGTTGTCATTGAGACTTTACAGACTCAGAATACTTGAATACATAATACTATGTTCAAATTTGCTACATTGACCATGAACCCACCTCCCGATCGGGAAATTCCAGTTCTGTGCACAATTTTGACCGATAGTTTAACGTACCTATATAGTCGGCTTGACCATCTTGAGACTGCGCCCCCTCCCTGACCTTGCCTGACCAATTGCGAACTAGCCATCCCAGCCGGAGGAATTAATAGCGAGCGCGTGAAGCGCCTCGAATCTGTTGTGCCAAGACCGGGAGACCTTTGCTGGCCAGCAGTTTATCCACTAAGCTAACCAGGCGGTGCCGATAAGTTGCCCCCAGTCGTGTGCTGATCCAACAACGCCTCCGTTTCAGCTGCTGGGTTGACCATGTGGTGGCCGACGGAGCGTCCACTGTTGGACCGGTGAACCTGTGCTGCCGAGCCGGTGATCGCGCCACTGTCACGTGCTCTACACGTCACCACACCTCATACGGTAGGTGCAGTCGTGACCTACCGGCCACAATGCTGTCCATGCACCGTAGGTAAGCAGTTTCCAGGAGGGAAGAACCCTGCAGGATGGTTGCTTGCCTTGCCCCGCAATTTCCATTCCATATATCAGAACGTTCGGTAGCACAGTTGACTGCGTAGTAATGCAACTGCGGAGGGCATTAGCGATGTTGTAAAATCATCCTTATCTTGCTTGGGCTCGTCCAATTCCGCCAGGCTGCTCACTTCCTCCTGGCCTGTTCCGTTTCTCCACTGGACTCGTCGCTTTCTCGTTAGACTGTTTGCTTCCTCTGTGCACTCGTCACATCACCCAAAATACTTCACTTTTCAGCTGGACTCCTCCGTGATTGTCACCCAGCCCACCTCGACACTCCGTCTATTCGCTCGTGTCCCCCCTACACTCCTCCGGTTTTTATCAGACTCCCATTTTCTCTATGGACTTCTTCTGTTAATGTGTGAACATCAGGAAAGAAGGCGCAAAGCGGTGAACAGTGAGCTAAATACATCCTTGGTTTTTGCCCTTAGTACATTTTTCGTCGATACCTTCACATGCATGTTCTATTGCAATTCTTTAGCTATATTTCCAATGGCCTATTCCACTGCCTTCATTCTTGCCCGTGACGTAATCGACAGCCATAATGTGAATCCCCGCACTCTTTCCTATACTATTTGGGTACTACTCGGATTTGAAGTAGTATTAAAAAATGCTTCAGAGCCACCAGAGCGCCTGGTGAAGCGCCCAGCTCCTCGACAGTGTCCCAAAATCGTCATGGTACAAGGTGTCGAAATGGAAAATTATGTTCCAAGATGTGATAGAATATTATAAAAAGATGGTACGATTGGACATAAATCAATGCATGGTCTGAATGTTGCGCATTTTCTGAACAAAGTGTCAATGGAGGTTTCCCCAGTATCCTTTTCTTCCTTTTCTCCCCCGCTTGTTCTTTGCTGATGTGCTTCGCTATATGCCATGTAGGCTGATGTATATGTTTACCTTCAACCTAACTGGGTTCATGGGCCCCAACCAGGGCTCAACAGTACTTAAATTACTGACACAACGTTTTTGCAACCCTTACATATACGCCTTTTGTCTGAAGCACATTGAGACCTCACACAAAGGACATTTCCCAATCCCACGGCCCACCGGCGAAACAGTGCGGGCGGCGCCATTAGCCGTGAATGTGCATAAAGTGCGTCGTGAATCGCCCAATAAATAAATGAAGGCCTCACACCAAGAGTTGGAGGAACACCACCAATATGTGGGTGAGGTCACTTGGCCTGGCCCTATCAGGTAAAAAATAGAAGAAGCAAAAACCTGCTCCAGGCAGCTTATATGCATATCATTCTCGTTTTTGTGCTATGAGAGACAAATGGCCCAAGACAAATACCCAAGGGAGAGACAAATACCCAAAACGTTGTGTAGGTGTGACTTCCCGTCAAATTTGAGATTAATTTATGGCTCCTAACTATGATCCAAACTATGGAGAACAGATGCCAGGGGCCAACCTCCCAGATGCCTGATGTGCCCTGGAAGGGGATGGGGTGCTCAAGCCCCCGAAATAATTTCCACCCTTAACCATCACGCCTATGAGCGTGTACTAAGTCAAGTTAAATTTGAAACTGCTTGTAGCATGAGCCACCATCCCCAGAGGCATCACTACTGGGCTGCAGCCGATCAAGGTTCCCCCGAGCCAAATATATTATAGCTTTATTACGAGAAGTCCTCCGTTTTTGGGAGCACACAACAGGAAACATTTGGGGAAAATCATGATTTGCCCTCCGAACCTCCGGCTTGCTTCCGGTACCTCGAAGGTCTGGCGATGCCAGTGTATCTCCCCCGTACAAATATTTTATATAAGTTCCATCCTCGATAGGCAACAAAAATGGGCCTCTTAGGTGCTATGAAAAACTATGGTCCTACCCATCATTATTATCTTAATCCTGTCATCCACATGTATAAATAAGCCAGCCTAAATGAAGATGTGCGCGCTGCGCAATGCACATGCCTACCTTCATGCTATATGTAGGTAAGTGTGTGAAGTCAATGGCTCTTTCCCTGCACTCTCGATTTTACTACCACTGCTACAAGATCATCGACGTTCGTGCGTTTCACCAACTTCAATCTCCGAAATTATTGGCTATATTGGTGCCAGGAAATTCTGGCTATTTGTGGCTGTTAAGCTCTTCAGCTTGGACTGTATTAAACTGCTCGGAAGAGGGGAGTCTATATTGATGCGATTCCGGTGGTTCTCTCTCGATAATTACGATGCGTCTGCCTCAAAACCACGCCCGAGTTACCCACCGTGGTGCAAGCTAATTCAAAATCCAAAACTAGGGGCGCCATCCAGCCGTGTGTTCAGTGGCGCAACTTTCGTGATAACCCAGATAGCATTGAGGTCGGATGCCGATTTCCCAGTCAGTGACCCTTCGTGGGAAATAACGCAACTCGATGACGACAGGATACGACCCTCCCCGAACGGTAGCATAGTAAATACCTCGGCGATCAGGTGGACGGAGGGGGAGGGTATTTACATCTAGAGCAGAAATGGCGGCCGTAACGCGGGCGCTGAGGGGTGCGCGCCGCGCTGTTCGCTTTGACCGGGTGACCAACAGCCGACAAGTAGGTATAGATAGTGTGTACTTTCCGACACAAGGGTTTCACACATGATGTTTAGATATGTGCCTGATATTAATTTGCCATATGAAGTAAATCCACATATAAGCGAGGCAGTCGACCTGCGATCCGTCCTCTTATGGACTGAACGTTCCCGGGTAAGGGTAATGAGTGTCAAAGCCAGTTTTTAACTTGACTAGGATATTAATGTTGCTTATATTTACATATATGATCTGCGTTTGGATGATGTCGAATTGCGAGAAGGGGTGCGATGACCGTACACTTCGGGGGCATTAAGCACATGCTCTGGTTCTTTGACTGCGAAATCCCGCTGGCCTCTGTGATCCAGGGGTGCAGATGGGGGCGGGCACAGTATGGAGATCGGATGGGCTGTCGAGCCCCACCTTGCGTCCGTCGAGTTTGGCACCGAACAATAGGGTAATGCAAACCACTGCACGGTCGTGAGTCCGCCCCCGTTCGCTATACGTTTGTACACGGAGCCGTGTAGCGTTTCGAGGGGAACGTTCGGACAGGTTTGGCGTGCCATAAGCCCCGAGGCTGAACGGGTAGGGCAGGCTAGGTTATAAAGACGGCCAGGGGACGTGCCCAACGTGGTAGGGATCCGTGCCCGCTCGTGAGCACGTTCACCTGGTCGCACAGTATCAGTATACGGCGGGTAAGGCCCGGTGCGGCACCGACCTTTCTTTAAGGCTAGGGTATGTCAGTCAAAGATACCAGAGCACTTGTATAAGCCCTCGGAGCCAGTACGATGAGCCCCCTCTTGGCAGTTAAGCCTTCATCCAGGCGAGGAACGCTGTCAATAATGGCGAGACCAGCTATGATGGCAGTAGAAGATTTACATATTCGGCCAATCTACCACAAAAAGAGCAATGGTCTGTCGATATATGTGTTTGTGTACCGCTGAGGTGGGGGGGGAGGGAGCCAAATTTGTGGACCAAGCATTTCATTAATTAACACGCGCCCTGGAGGGCCTCTGAGAATTACGCGCACTGGAGGGGGGCGGATTCCGCCCCCCTAAGATCTCGGCTCCTAGTAAAGCTGGAGGAACGAAATTCGCAGGGTGGATGGGCACGGTAGTGAACTCTATTGTGTGCAATTTTCGTGACCTTAGGTCAATATCTTCAAGGTCAAATGAGGTCAGATTGGCAAAATTTTCCGGTTTTGCGTGGCTTGGCTTGTCATCGTTATGGATCCCTGTGATTGTGTTTAAATGCTCAAAAATGGGCATGAATGATGTCTTGGACATTACTAATGATGCAATGCAGATGCTAGACCCAACATTTGACCTCAGGTCACCTATATAGCACCACTTTATCAGGTCAGTTACCTGTTCCAGTTACCGGAACCGGCCGCCCGCCCGACTGCTCCGTCGGGCAGCTCGGAGCAATCGGCTTCGTGAAGAAGGGAGTGAAGTACATGAATAAAGTATGGAAACGCAATGACAAACAGTACAAATGACAACCAGTAGTGCATTTATGGCAACATTCCAGTTGATCAAGTTTGGTTCCATTAACCTGTCATGAACTTGACCTGACTTCACCTTGGTGACCTAACATGACCTTGAAACTATACAGCATATCAATATGCATCAAACAAGTCGCTAGTGTTGCCTGGAATACTTCCCTTTTGTCAGTATACTGGAAGCGCATCAGCGCCGATTTTGGTGGTCTGGCGCTAAAACATTTTTTTGACTTTAGCGGCCCCTAACTTGAAACATTTTCGGCCGATTTCAATTTTTCTTGCTTTAAACGACGTGCCGTTCATTTCTAGGCAGGTACACATAACATTGCGTATATCGACCGGTAAAATCTGCAGTTATTTGCGAAAAACCGGAGGGGTGGGCGGATTTCGCCCCCCCTCCAGTGCGCGTGTTAATAAGGAAAGAATGAATGGAACGAACGAATGTGAAGTGAATGAGGAGAATGAATGTGTGTTAGGTAGCTTTAAGGACCAGCGAAAGCCGCTTGGGGCTCAATCACAGGCACCTATTTCGTGAGGTACATTGTACAAAATTATACTACTATTAGCATCCAAAAGTCCCAGCTCGGGACATTTCATTGAAACCAAGGGCAAATTGCATTCTCATTAATTTTCTAAATACAACGTAATCTTTCTAATTTGGCTAGAAGCACTCAATTACCTATATGGTGTTCCCAAAACTTTGACCTCGCACACATATAAATTCGTGTTAGGGACGGTAGCTCAAACAACATCAAGCCGGCTGGGGTTTGGGGGAGGAGTGGTGGAGGTGGCGGGGAAACACAGCACAACACACCCCCGACAGAGGCACAATCAGCAAAGGAGATAATTAGCTCAATCTAAATCTAGTCAGCCCATGTTCAGGCTTGTTAAAGTGCAGTCTCAGTTAAAAATAAAGCTCAAATAGTTCAGAAGCCGCCCCATAGTTCAATCAGAACAGTTTCAGTTAAGGCTTGGTTAGCAAATTACGTTACACACACCCAGCACTACTTTATCGCCCACCCAGCACTCCCACATCACGAAACACCTCACACACCCAAACACCCGCCACACCCGCCAAGCCACCGAAGCCACCACCCCCACACCCCACCGACGGCAGAGCCGCCACCCCTACACTAACACACCTAAATCTCTTTCCAATAACATCCAATTTCCTACCTCCCATTGTATATTTGAAAGCCTCACTCCCAGACCCAAGATGCAAAATCTTACATTTTTCATAGTTGAAAGACATCTGCCATTGATCAGCCAACCTAAGCACCTAAAAGGTGCTCTAAGTCTATTTGAATAGTACTAACCTTTTTGCGTGTAAGTTTGAACAAACTGCACTGATTTCAGTATTAAGCGCATCCAATTTCGTCGTGTCAGTACATTGCGTCCGATTATGACACAAGACGGATAAATTCTGCCGGGCGCGTGCAATCAATTTCGGCAGCGTGCAATCAATTTCGGCATAGTGCATTATCATTCCGTGCAATGAGCATGGTATTCGGCATGCAGGTTTGTTTCGGCACGGCAACAACCGATTTCGGCTGTGTGCAACCAAATTCGACGCCAAAATTACGGTTCAAAAGTGAAAAGTTTGGTCAATATAAATGCATCTGCGTATTACCTCCAATGCTAGTTGGTTTGCTTGCTTCCACTCTGCCGAAGTCCATCGCACTATCACTGAATTATCAACACATGCCGAAATATTCATTGCAAATCTGAATTCGAATGCAGTTCTGCCGAAATCGGTTGCACTAGTACCAAAATGAATGCTACTGGGCCGAAGGTGGAGCTGTGATTTGTAATTGGATGCGCTATGCCGAACTGTCGAAAATGGATGGGCTTATCGCTGAAATTGATGCACAGGCGGCGAAATTGGACGCAAAACGGTGTAGATTGCTCACTACTGTTTGCCACTCCTACCAATTTGATTCCATCAGCAAATTTGAACACGATATGGAACTGGTAACACATGAATTTGCACTTGGCTGCAGGGCCAAGCACCCTCTGAGGACCACTCAGGAGTGCTGGAGGCGTCACACGGCTTTGGGCGACTTAGGAGTGCTGGAGGCGTCACACGGCTTTGGGCGACTCAGGAGTGCTGGAGGCGTCGCACGGCTTTGGGCGACTCGGGAGTGCTGGAAGCGTCACACGGTTTTGGGCGACTCAGGAGTGCTGGAGGTGTTACACGACTGAGGGCGACATAGGAGTGCCTGAGGTGTCACACGACTGTGGGCGACTCAGGAGTGCTGGAGGCGTCACACGGCTTTAGGCGACTCAGGAGTGCTGGAGGCGTCGCACTGCTTTGGGCGACTCAGGAGTGCTGGAGGCGACACACGGTTTTGGGCGACTCAGGAGTGCTGGAGGTGTTACACGACTGAGGGAAACTCAGGAGTGCTGGAGGCGTCGCACGGCTTTGGGCGACTCAGGAGTGCTGGAGGTGTTACACGACTGAGGGAAACTCAGGAGTGCTGGAGGCGTCGCACGGCTTTGGGCGACTCAGGAGTGCTGGAGGCGTCACACGGTTTTGGGCGACTCAGGAGTGCTGGAGGTGTTGCACGACTGAGGGCGACATAGGAGTTACTGAGGTGTCACCCGACTGTGGGCGACTCAGGATTGCTGGAGGCGTCACACGGCTTTGCGGGACTCAGGAGTGCTGGAGGTGTTACACGACTGAGGGAAACTCAGGAGTGCTGGAGGCGTCGCACTGCTTTGGGCGACTCAGGAGTGCTGGAGGTGTTACACGACTGAGGGCACGATGAGGGCAACTCAGGAGTGCTGGAGGCGTCGCACGGCCTTGGGCGACTCAGGAGTGCTGGAGGCGTCACACGGCTTTGGGCGACTCAGGAGTGCTGGTGGTGTTACACGACTGAGGGCAACTCAGGAGCGCTGGAGGTGTTACACGACTGAGGGCGACTCAGGAGTGCTGGAGGTGTTACACGACTGAGGGAGGGGAACTCAGGAGTGCTGGGTGAGGCGTCGCACGGCTTTGGGCGACTCAGGAGTGCTGGAGGCGTCACACGGTTTTGGGCGACTCAGGAGTGCTGGAGGTGTTGCACGACTGAGGGCGACATAGGAGTTACTGAGGTGTCACCCGACTGTGTGCGACTCAGGAGTGCTTGAGGTATCACACGGCTGTGGGCGACCCAAGAGTGCTGGAGATGTTACACGGCTGTGGGCGAGTCAGGAGTGCTGGAGGTGTCACACGACTGTGGGCGACTCAGGAGTGCTGGAGGCGTCACACGGTTTCGGGCGACTCAGGAGTGCTGGAGGTGTTACACGACTGAGGGAAACTCAGGAGTGCTGGAGGCGTCGCACGGCTTTGAGCGACTCATGAGTGCTGCAGGCGTCACACGGCTTTGGGCGACTCAGGAGTGCTGGAGGTGTTACACGACTGAGGGCGACTCATGAGTGCTGGAGGTGTTACACGACTGAGGGCGACTCATGAGTGCTGGAGGTGTTACACGACTGAGGGCGACATAGGAGTGCCTGAGGTGTCACACGACTGTGGGCGACTCAGGAGTGCTGGAGGTGTCACACAGTTTTGGGCGACTCAGGAGTGCTGGAGGTGTTACACGACTGAGGGCAACTCAGGAGTGCTGGAGGCGTCGCACGGCTTTGGGCGACTCAGGAGTGCTGGAGGCGTCACACGGCTTTGGGCGACTCAGGAGTGCTGGAGGTGTTACACGACTGAGGGCGACATAGGAGTGCCTGAGGTGTCACACGGATGTGGGAGACTCAGGAGTGCTTGAGGTGTCACACGGCTGTGGGCGACCTGCGACCAGAGTGCTGGAGATGTTACACGGCTGTGGGCGAGTCAGGAGTGCTGGAGGTGTCACACGGCTGTGGGCGACTCAGGAGTGCTGGAGGTGTCACACGACTGTGGGCGACTCAGGAGTGCTGGAGGTGTCACACGGCTGTGGGCGACTCAGGAGTGCTGGAGGTGTCACACGACTTTGGGCGACTCAGGAGTGGTAGAGGCGTCACACGGTGTCGCAGCGGGCTCAAACAGGGCCCAATTATGTTCTTGCCTTTCACAAGCATCTGTCCGAACGCTTGCTGCATGGAAAGGCTGCTGTGTCGGCTGATAACACCCAGTTTATTTATGCTTCCAGTTTATCTGTGCTTTATGTATCCAAACTTAACGGCTTAAAAAGGCGAGTTGAAAACTCTCATTGGCCTTGAGGTGGTTCATCCAAGACAGGCTTAAAGTAAATCCATCTAAATCAGAAGTTATTATCCTGAGATCCAGACGCCAAAAAGAACAACAGTAAATTGTCCGTAAAGCTTTACGATTCCGACATAACGCCGTCGTAGTCAGCAAAGATGCTGGGTGCAGGCATCAATCAGCACATGACATGACAGAGGCGCATCTCCATTGTAGTGCGGCGCGTCCATGTTACTGCGTCCTGAAAGTACTGGCCAGAACGACACTTCACATGCTCCGCCGAAATAAGCAAATATTGATCGGAACAATAGTGTTCTACCATATTGTACCATATTATGCCATATCACGTCCTCCACTGTACATTAGAGTAGTTGCACGATGGCGCAGACGGAAAGGTTGCAGAAATGCGTAAACTTTGGAGCTGGCATTATTTCTGGGTTTAGTTATTTGGAATACGTGGTACCGGTTCTCAGGGAACTTGGCTGACAAAGCACTGAAGCTACGATTGAGCAATGGGACCTCACCCTGCTGCATGGGCGTTTGCCTTGCCCGACTCAATCTGTGAACTTGTCGTTCCCCGGTTGACCGTGTCCATGAGGCCAGGGCTGGTGATGCCGGCCTTCTGCGTATTCTGCGTGCGAGCACTGAGCTTGCGCGACGTACCCACTTTCCCGTGCCGTTCCGTATTGACACGGAACTGGCTTCCAGCAGATGTCTGAGCACGACTAATATTCAAAGCCAGGCCTAATAAACACCTGCTTCAACGGACACCGAGTGGGTGAAAGCAAGCATTGACAATCTATTTTTAAGGTCTTTTGCCATGCTTTTGCCTTTTGCTTTCGCATTTTGCTTTCGCATTCTGCTTTCGCATTTTGCATGTTTAGCTCTGTTCGTAACGTGGTGTGCCGACAACCCATGTACGTACCATGGAGCCGTCGAAATATATACGTCTGTGTCCAGCCACCACCAGCTACCCTTGCCGCGGCTCGTCGGCTACAATTTCAGAGGCGGATCCAAAAGTCTGGCTGGGGGCAAATATAAAAACATCCGATTTCGACAAAAAGTCATTTGATTTGAAAAACTAACAGTCGTCGGGTCTGGTATGACAATAATTATGTAATGAAATGTTCTTACATTTCGAGAACATATCACCTTAGTGCACAATTTCGACACAAATCTGCTACTTGGGAATGGCCGCGTTAGCCTTCTTCAATGCGCCAGTGACAGAGTTTGGAGGCGTGTCCAGTAATTCCGGTGGTGTGTGAGGATGATACATGTGTCGTTAGCCTTCTTCAATGCGCCAGTGACAGGTTTGGAGTCGTGTCCAGTAATTCCGGTGGTGTGTGAGGATGATACATGTGTCGTTACCGATCAGAATGTCGACAGAGTTTGGAGGCGTGTCCAGGAATTCCGGTGGTGTGTGAGGATGATACATGTGTCGTTACCGATCAGAATGTCGACAGAGTTTGGAGGCGTGTCCAGGAATTCCGGTGGTGTGTGAGGATGATACATGTGTCGTTACCGATCAGAATGTCGACAGAGTTTGGAGTCGTGTCCAGGAATTCCGGTGGTGTGTGAGGATGATACATGTGTCGTTACCGATCAGAATGTCGACAGAGTTTGGAGTCGTGTCCAGTAATTCCGGTGGTGTGTGAGGATGATACATGTGTCGTTACCGATCAGAATGTCGACAGAGTTTGGAGTCGTGTCCAGTAATTCCGGTGGTGTGTGAGGATGATACATGTGTCGTTACCGATCAGAATGTCGACAGAGTTTGGAGTCGTGTCCAGTAATTCCGGTGGTGTGTGAGGATGATACATGTGTCGTTACCGATCAGAATGTCGACAGAGTTTGGAGTCGTGTCCAGTAATTCCGGTGGTGTGTGAGGATGATACATGTGTCGTTACCGATCAGAATGTCGACAGAGTTTGGAGGCGTGTCCAGTAATTCCGGTGGTGTGTGAGGATGATACATGTGTCGTTACCGATCAGAATGTCGACAGAGTTTGGAGTCGTGTCCAGTAATTCCGGTGGTGTGTGAGGATGATACATGTGTCGTTACCGATCAGAATGTCGACAGCATGGGAGATGAGTCCGTACCATGCATACCACACATCGACCATCTTTGTATTGTGTGCGCAGTTCTAGGCTACTTGTACTTGCCCGCGAAGGCAATTGTGCACTGTGAGGCGCCTGAAGGAAAACTGTATCCAGTCCGGCATTGTCGCTCTGCACAACCCATTGGAAGCCACTGGCGATTTTTGTTTCACCAAACAATGCGGTTTGCACGGCGCACGGATCTGCGGCGCTAGCAGCGAGAACCCGCTACTCGTTAGAGCCTACACTCGAGTGTAGCTAACTTTGGAGAAAAAAGTACCTCGTCATGTTCTCTGTACATTCCTTGCTGATGCCAAGGACACTGATCGGAAGACATTCCCACCCTAAGCCGGGACACGGGAGAGCTACCTAAACTTGAACGCAGTCCACGATACGTGAATGAGCATTCGCTCAGAGAGCCGTCCTCCCGCGCGGCACTGGTAGATAGTCAGCCGTTCGACTGCTCGCGCTTCCATTTTCCTCGTTGATCAGCTGTTCAGCACCCGACACCGTCGGCGCCAAGCACCCGGCCAGCGGTCGGTGGTCAGTGGCTCTCAAACCTGACCTATTGTCACTCACGGCCAGCTGGCGATCGGCCAGCAGACAAGGCTTCAGGTGTCGTGGCGACCACACCAACTGTCAAGTAGACGATCGGCCAGCAGACAAGGCTTCAGGTGTCGTGGCGACCACACCAACTGTCAAGTAGACGATCGGCCAGCACACACAAGACGGCAGATGTCCTGGCGACTACACCAACTGTCAAGCAGGCTACCTTGGGCCTTTAGCCGGCTGTAGCAGACATCACTTTGTCGTCACCATCACCACTGTCCCCCACCGACACCACCGCTTGACACAGTCAATGCCATCTGCCATAGACACTGCCATCTGCCACAGACACTATCGTCTGACACAGTCAATGCCATCTGCCACAGAAACTATCGTCTGACACAGTCAATGCCATCCGCCATAGACACTATCGTCTGACACAGTCAATGCCATCTGCCACAGCAACTATCGTCTGACACAGTCAATGCCATCTGCCACAGCAACTATCGTCTGACACAGTCAATGCCATCTGCCACAGACACTGCGATCTGCTACAGACACTGCCATCTGCCACAGACACTATCGTCTGACACAGTCAATGCCATCTGCCACATACACTATCGTCTGACGCAGTCAATGCCATCTGTCACAGACACTATCGTCTGACACAGTCAATGACATCTGCTACAGACACTATCGTCTAACACAGTCAATGCCATCTGCCACAGCAACTATCGTCTAACACAGTCAATGCCATCTGCCACAGACACTATCGTCTAACACAGTCAATGCCATCTGCCACAGACACTATCGTCTGACACAGTCAATGCCATCTGCCACATACACTATCGTCTGACACAGTCAATGCCATCTGTCACAGACACTATCGTCTGACACAGTCAATGCCATCTGCCACAGCAACTATCGTCTAACACAGTCAATGCCATCTGCCACAGACACTGCGGTCTGCCACAGAAACTATCGTCTGACACAGTCAATGCCATCTGCCACAGAAATTATCGTCTGACACAGTCAATGCCATCTGCCACAGAAACTATCGTCTGACACAGTTAATGCCATCTGCCACAGACACTATGGTCTGACACAGTCCATGCCATCTGCCACAGACACTGTCGTCTAACACAGTCAATGCCATCTGCCACAGACACTGCGGTCTGCCACAGAAACTATCGTCTGACACAGTCAATGCCATCTGCCACAGACACTGCCATCTGCCATAGACACTATCGTCTGACACAGTCAATGCCATCTCTCACAGAAACTATCGTCTGACACAGTCAATGCCATCTGCCACAGACACTATCGTCTGACACAGTCAACGCCATCTGCCACAGAAACTATCGTCCGACACAGTCAATGCCATCTGCCACATACACTGCGATATGCCACAGACACTGCCATCTGCCACAGACACTATCGTCTGACACAGTCAATGATGTCTGCCACAGACACTGCCATCTGCCACAGACACTGCCATCTGCCACAGAAACTATCGTCTGACACAGTCAATGCCATCTGCCACAGACATTGCCATCTACCGCAGACACTGTCTGCTGCAGGAACAACACTGTCTGTCACAGGGGCAACACTGTCTGCCACAGGGGCAACACTGTCTGCCACAGGGGACAACATTGCCTCCCACAGGGGACAACAATGTGTGCCACAAGGACAACATTGCCTGTCACTGGGACAACACTGCCTGCCACAGGGGACAACAATGCCTCCCACTGGGACAACATTGCCTGCCACTGGGACAACACTGCCTGCCACAGGAGAGAACACTGCCTGCCGTAGGGACAACACTGTCTGCCACAGAGACAACACTGTCTGCCACAGGGACAACACTGTCTGCCACAGGGGACAACACTGTCTGCTACAGGGACAACACTGCCTGCCACAGGGGACAACAATGCCTGCCACAGGGACAGCACTGTCTGCCACAGGGGACAACACTGTCTGCCACAGGGGACAACACTGCCTGCCACAAGGACAACACTGCCTGCCACAGGGGACAACACTGCCTGCCACAGGGGACAACACTGTCTGCCACAGGGGACAACACTGTCTGCCATAGGGACAGCACTGTCTGCCACAGAGACAACACTGTCTGCCACAGGGACAACACTGTCTGCCACAGGGGACAACACTGTCTGCCACAGGGGACAACACTGCCTGCCACAAGGACAACATTGCCTGCCACAGGGACAGCACTGTCTGCCACAGGGACAACACTGTCTGCCACAGGGGACAACACTGTCTGCCACAGGGACAACACTGTCTGCCACAGGGGACAACATTGCCTGCCACAGGGACAGCACTGTCTGCCACAGGGACAACACTGTCTGCCACAGGGACAGCACTGTCTGCCACAGGGGACAACATTGCCTGCCACAGGGACAACACTGCCTGCCACAAGGACAACATTGCCTGCCACAGGGGACAACAATGCCTGCCACAGGGACAACACTGCCTGCCACAAGGACAACATTGCCTGCCACTGGGACAACACTGCCTGCCACAGGGGACAACATTGCCTCCCACAGGGGACAGCACTGTCTGTCACTGGGGACAACATTGCCAGCCACAGGGGACAACAATGTCTGCCACAGGGGACAACACTGTCTGCCACAGGGACAACACTGTCTGCCACAGGGGACAACATTGCCTGCCACAGGGACAGCACTGTCTGCCACAGGGACAACACTGCCTGCCACAAGGACAACATTGCCTGCCACAGGGGACAGCATTGCCTGCCACAGGGGACAGCAATGCCTGCCACAGGGGACAACATTGCCTCCCACTGGGACAACACTGCCTGCCACAGGGGACAACATTGCCTCCCACTGGGACAACACTGCCTGCCACAGGGGACAACATTGCCTCCCACAGGGGACGACACTGTCTGCCACTGGGGACAACATTACCTGCCACTGACACCACCGCCAAGTTGAACCACTATGTTTCCCATACTAGAAGAATGCTGGTGTTACTGGTGGCTGGTGTTGCAGATGCAGCGACAGAGCTGTGGCGCCTCTGCAGCAGTGGCAGCCCCAGCAATGTGGCAGCTCTGCAGCTGTGGCAGCTCTAGCAGCGGCAGCAGTGTGGCCGGCACCGCACACTCTGAGCCATTGCACAGCCACTGTTTACCTCATAACCAGAACGTTCACATGCTTTTGAATCAGAATTATGAGCAGGCCACATTGGTTCCGTGTGACTTCGTTTTGTATGTAATCTCGCTGACTTCGTTTTGTATGTAATCTCGCGGCAGTAGGCATGTAATACGCGCCGACAATGAGATCAATTAACAACAATCGCCAATTCTCACGGTACCCTCGCAATAGAGGAGACAGAAACGTATTTAGAAATCGGCCATGTTGGCGGCAAAACGAATTTTGTAAGTGGGAGTGTTTTATACCACGTATTTATACAGCACGTATTGCATTTCCTTTGCGTTCTTAGACACGATGCAAAGTACAATTTGCCATGTCATTATGGAAGAGTCTAGAAGGACAGAACGCTGAGTCCGTGTTAACCATGTCCACACATTCAGACGGATTTTCTTTCAGGCCTGGGACATCCTTCATCCTTTTAGGAAACCCATCCAACCCTTGGGGACAAAACTTGTGGGCCAATAAGGAGCCGAAGGCGCCCGCCCTGTTGGCCAGTAGCCGGCCTTTTCAGCGGGTCGCCTTCGGCGCCCAAGGGGTGTGGGGGGGGGGGGGCGGAGCCTAATGCACTCCCTAAATACGCCAATGATAGGAGATATTGCATGTCACGAAACGTCCGTGTTGACCCGAGGTCAGCAATCGCCAAGGCTGAATCAATGTGGGTTCGAGTGCGAGCATCTGTTTGGACGCGCATGCTTCGGGCTGGAATTTGAGGTACGCCCGGATGGTGCGCCGCCAGACTCTCGCCTCCCACCCACACCAGCCGAGGGACACAACTCCAGCCCGGTCATGTACCGCTGGACTCCCGCCTCCCACCCACACCAGCCGAGCGACACAGCACCAGCTGGGTCATGTACCAATGGACTCTCGTCTCCCACCCACACCAGCCGAGCGACACAACTCCAGCCCGGTCATGTACCGCTGGACTCTCGTCTCCCACCCACACCAGCCGAGCGATACAGCACCAGCCCGGTCGTGTACCGCTGGCGGTACACGACCGGTACACGCTCCGACCACACACGGCCGGCCGGTGACCTGGCAACCGGTCAGCCAGCATCTGACCTGGCCACCCAGCCGAAATACCCGGCATAGCCACAGCCACAGCCACAGCCACAGCCACAGCCACAGCCACAGCCACAGCCACAGCCACAGCCACAGTCACAGCCACAGCTACAGCCAGGCCGTCACAGCCACAGCCACAGCCACAGCCAGGCCGTCACAGCCACAGCCACAGCCACAGCCACAGCCAGGCCGTCACAGACGAAATACCCGTCACAGCCACAGCCACAGCCAGGCCGTCACAGCCGAAATACCCGGCACAGCCAACAGCCACAGCCAGGCCGTCACAGCCGAAATACCCGGCACAGCCACAGCCAAGCCGTCACGAAATACCCGGCACAGCCACAGCCAGGCCGTCACAGCCGAAATACCCGGCACAGCCACAGCCACAGCCAGACCGTCCGCCGAAATACCCCGCACAGCCACAGCCAGGCCGTCACAGCCGAAATACCCGGCACAGCCACAGCCAGGCCGTCACAGCCGAAATACCCGGCCAGCCACAGCCACAGCCAGGCCGTCACAGCCGAAATACCCGGCACAGCCACAGCCAGGCCGTCACAGCCGAAATACCCGGCACAGCCACAGCCACAGCCAGGACAGCCGAAATACCCGGCACAGCCACAGCCAGGCCGTCACAGCCGAAATACCCGGCACGCCCGCCGCCGTCCTCGTTCAATATGCACCACACACAAACGTGATGGCCTCGTCGAGGAGCCGCACCTCCATCTCCATCCGCAGTATTGTTGGATTAGGCGACATAATTGCTCTGGCCTCCATTTGTATTCACCAATACTAATTAACCACTGACAGGCCGGCAGGCCTCACCCTCCGACTGGTTATCGGTATTGCGACATGATGCGCGGTGTGGGAGAAGCCATTAGATTAATGATGCATTTGATCCACAGACAGGGGTGACCGGTTCGATGGTGGTGCCGATGGCGCTACCGATGGTGGTGCGGATACCAGTGATGGTACCGATGTTGATACCGATGACGGTACCAATTGCGGTACCGATGGTGACGGCGTATCTAACGAGGATGCTGCTCAATGACTCCCTGACCTTACCAACAATCGGCTCTCCGAGTTTCGGAACTTACCATCAGATCATGTTGTGTACGAAGCCGAAGCTCATTATCGTGACATGATCTGCGTGACGTCGTGGCATCGGGAAATGATCTGCGCGACATCGTGATATAATCTGCGTTACATCGTGACATCGTGACATGATCTGCGTGTGATCGTGACATCGTGACATTACCTGCTTGACATCGTGACACAATATGCGTGACATCGTGGCATCGTGCCATCATGACACAATCTGCGCTACATCGTGACGTCGTGATATAATCTGCGTGACATCGTGACATCGTGGCAAAATCTGCACACCCATTCCCGCGGTGCTTAGCACATTGTTCGGCTTTTCCTCCTCTCCATGTACTCATGAAACATTCCTCAATTCTTCTCCATGCAGGACGCAGCCCGCAAATGTCACCACAAGCAGCCACAACTCTATTTTATTGTGGCTCTATTCTCCCTCGAAAACATTTAAATTCCTCAGGGTAGCTTATACTCAGTTCAGAATTCAAAGTTATGTCGGAGTCTATTATGTGTAAATGTAAATGTAAATGCCATGGAAAAGGAGTATTTGTGTAGCAGTGGTTTGGGTGTTTTCCGATAGGTCGGGACGTGACGTGGGGGCAACAATTTGAAGAGTGTTTGTGTAGCAATGGTTCAGGTGGTTTCCGACAGGTCGGGACGAGGGGATGGCAGTTTGATCACGGCAGCGCGTGATGACGTCATCAGTCGATGGTGGAGGCAGGATTTGGTCGAGCCGCGCATGGCAGGGTGATAGGCTGGCCGGCCAGAGCCGAGCCATTGCTGCCTCATTGCATCAAAGGCCGATCACTCGCAGGCTACCCCGGCCAGCCTCAGGGATTTATCTTGGATTGATATCGCACAAGTGTTCCAGGGAGGCCAGAGTGACACGTGCAAAACAAAATTGGATGAAACAACAGTTTATTGTGCAGCGCCATTTGTACGTACCTGGTGGACCAGAAAAGAACGCAACTTTAGGTTGGCTGTACTTATAACAATACAAAAATTGGCTATTAAACAGGTGCAAAGTTCATTTACATGAGATGAAGGCTAGAATCGGAGACATTGAAACAATGTCGCTCATTTTAGCCCTTCAAACGACCGTTCATGGAAACCTGGCACTCGATTTTCTCTTGTACTAGCTTAAGCAGCTCTGTGACAGGCAATCCATCGATTTCAGGTTTGTACCATATTTTACCTGCAGGGAAGGTGGATGCAGGCACTCTTAATTAAAGCGTTTCTGAATTTCCCGTCCTAATTTCACATGGTCACATGGTGAGCCACACATACCTGGCCACACAAGAACACACTGTGCCACTTAGGTGAGATTATTTTCGAAAAAAATAGCATGAACTCCCACTGGTGTCATCAGATTGTCGAAACTAGTGGCGCAAATTGGAGGTTCGGGCACATGGAGTTTTTGCCCCGATGTGTGCTGATTGCTGTCCCACACGCTGAGTTACCGGATTTAAGAGACAGCAACTGACGGGTCAACCTATCCCGCCCTCACAATTTATCCATACGTGACGTAAGTATAGATTGGGAAACTGCATGCGCTTATCTTCCTTCAGCTGGGGAAAGGAGCTACTAACTGTAGTTTGTTTTCATTCATCAAAACTAGATGGCACGAGATCCACGCGCTACGTGCACCACCCCACTCCTGCACCGATCGAGTTACAGCCATGCTCAGCACCCATCGGATCACTGACATGACCATGCCATCCTTTGAGGTATACCGTATGCTTTGATGTACGCGAATGGGACTGTCACCTTTATAACAGCGGACGCATACTGACAAATCTGGAAACTCTTCGGTGGCGACCTTGAGGCTCACCACAGGCTCTTCGGTGGCGACCTTGAGACTCACCACAAGCTCTTCGGTGGCGACCTTGAGACTCACCACAGGCTCTTCGGTGGCGACCTTGAGGCTCACCACAGGCTCTTCGTTGGCGACCTTGAGGCTCACCACAGGCTCTTCGGTGGCGACCTTGAGGCTCACCACAGGCTCTTCGGTGACGACCTTCAGACTCACCACAGGCTCTTCGGTGGCGACCTTGAGGATCACCACAGGCTCTTCGGCGGCGACCTTCAGGCTCACCACAGACTCTTCGGTGGCGACCTTGAGACTCATCACAGGCTCTTCGGTGGCGACCCTGAGGCTCACCACAGGCTCTTCGGTGGCGACCTTGAGGCTCACCACAGGTAGTCGACTGCACATCGACTGGCCATCTTAAGGTATTCACACTATGTAGACAGGTAGTAGCTTCACGATCATTACTGGGAATTTTCTTTTTGCCAGTCTTTATCTGAAATATACTGGCCAGGATATTTAACATATTTTAACGGTACACGAATTTCATTGGTGAGAACATTTGCTAATGCGATTTTGAACCGTAGCAGATGCTGATTCCAGAATTTGATGTAAAAAGCTACACCCAAAAAGGTTCTGTTTGCACTTTGGCTACTTAGCATGCTAAAGCGCATTTCCTTTAGATAACGGAGAATGCGGGTGCAAATGAATCCACGGCTGCTAAATTGTACGAACATTGAAACTCAATGCGCATAGCAGTCCTGAATGACAGTCTGAATGAAGCCTCATTTGCTTGCAACTCCGAGAAGGCTTTCAAAGTCCACGACACAGTATTCTCGGTTTTGTCACGCGACATATCAGATTTTGCAGCAGATTATGAACAAGTGCTGTGCAACATTGTAGAACGATAGAAAGTTGAGCTTTAACGCTCCATTTTCAGCACGCAGCAACAAATAGTAGCGTTGTTAACGGTTCCACTAGGTGTTGGTCGAGCATTCAAACATGAGTTGCCCATCGTTGGCTTAGGATTGCTGCTAACGAAAATGGAGTAGAACGAACAGGTGAATAGCCGGCGTGGCCCTGCTCACCCACCATGCTGATCTGCGAGGCTGGCAGACTCAGACGGTACCCTATTTGTTGGACAGGTTGAGCAGCTTTGCTCTGCAGGAGAAGCCCCCTGCACTTGACGGCGACACGGCTGTGGATTGCTTGCACTGGAAAACAGCCGGCCCACTGAATGTGCTAATCAGGTCCACGTGGCAGGCGCGCTATCGGTCTAAAGCGTCGGACGTTGTCGAGCGACAACTGAGACGTTTGAGTCGTGTACCGTTTGAGTCGTGTACCGTTTGAGTCGTGTACCGTTTGAGTCGTGTACCGTTTGAGTCGTGTACCGTTTGAGTACGTGCAGAAAGAATGCCGCAGCGACAAGAATGCGGCGTGAACGCGGAAGTTGTATTTATTGTATGATACCTAGACTAGTACATATCATTTAGCATATGCATATCGTACATAACGTACGGGAAACCCATCGCGGAATCCGTGAATAGCGTAGCAAACGTATTTGGGATGTTTCCTTTGGCATATCATTGCTTCTTTGAGCCCACGATTTTTCGCTACTATAACACTCAAGTACTGAGGTTCTTATCGCAACGACGAGGCAAGAGGTGAGGGATTCAGAACAAACATGCCAGCATAATGGACATTCTGGTTTTCGATGATTTGCACTCCTTGGTACACATCAAAAGCATGAAGTAAAATATTAGCAAAATGCGTCGTATTGATTGCAAGGTAATCAGGCCTTCCCCATTTTGGCAACCTGTGTAATTTTAATGCATGCACTTGTGAACGAATTTGCGAAGCCATGTTAGAATATTACACATCTCGACCTAATATCAATCGAATGCACTCACAAATGTAAATATCTGTCAATGTGGCGAATTTATGTTTTTTACTGGATATATTTAAAACACCACACACATAACGAATAATCCAGTCTCCTGTAAAACATGCTTTTGGGTGCTCTATCCGGGGATTTTTGGCGATATTGACATGCATACATATACATAACCACCCACCATACACACGACAGATGCTTCGGTTTTCGACACCGTGGAACGGTATCGAACTCGCGCTTGTCATCAGATTCCCCGCCGTAGTGCTTTGTGTCCCGGCGAGGCCTTGCCATCAGATTTCTCGCCGTAGCGCGCTATTCCTGGCGAGGCCTTGCCATCAGATTCCCCGCCGTAGCGCGCTGTTCCCCGGCGAGGCCATGCCATCAAGTTCCCCGCCGTGGCGTGCTGTACACTGGTTTGGCCTTGCCATCAGATTCCCCGCCGTAGCGCGCTGTGCACTGGGGAGGCCTCGTGGAAGGGTGAAGGGGTCCTTTTATGCCCCCTCTAATTTCCAAACTAAACGTTGCACGAAAAGGAACGTTATAACATTAGAAAGCGCTCGACGAGTAGGGTCCGAAACCTCCCCCAAATTCCCCCAAAATGACCTCACTAAGGAGTCTATGTGGTCACGACTGACATCATGTTTTTGGCTCCGGGGAGTTATTTTTGTGGAAATTTTAAAAAACAAATTATTTCAAATCAGAAAAGAAAGGCGAAATCAACCAAGGCCCTAAGGTTTGGCCAACCCAAAAATCAAAATGAGGTATTTTTCCATATTCAAAATTTCGGTATGCATAAAATCCACATTTTAGCCAGAATCTTCGATTTTAGCCTAAATGGGCAAATATATAAAACTAATACGTCATCAAAAACGAAAAAAAATCCTTTGGTGCGTTTCGTTGCATCCATAAAGGTAAGCAAACGCTGAAACTTTCATTCAATTATCTTTATCTGTTAAAGCGAGACGACTGGTTGAACGTTTTTTTAGGTGACCTCACTTGACCTTGAATAACTCATTGACCGTAGATGACCTGACCCAAAAATTTTCACATGTCAAATGGATGTGGGAAAAGGTATCCGAAATTTGGGCGCGCTGCCACGCGCAGTTTTGTTTCCACTGTCCGCAGAACACCTAAGGGGGAGCGAACCCCCCCCTCCCCCCAAGGGTTAAAATTTTCGAAAGTGATTGATGTATGTCCTATCAAGGAAGGCACCAAGAGGGTTTTGAAAGGAACCCTATGCCTCGATCATTAATTTTTAGCGATCGGCCAGCTTAGTCCGCGTGTATATTGAGTGAGCCCTGATGATGCCTCCATCCTGATGTTCTGGACTCCACATATTCAGCAAATTTTCACGGAGTGTTCTTCCCAAAAGGCTTCAAAGCAGGCACGGACGCATTCATCACGGGACGTGTGACAACACGATAGGGAACAGCAGCGGACATGCCGACTGACGCGCTTTTAGCGGAGTCGGCATGGCGGAGCTGGAACTACAGCATTGGTGCTGAAACTATGAGCACAATATAATACAAATTCGACGTGCACAATATATTGACGGGCTCCGTGTTAATTTTCTTAAAATTGGAGAGACCCTGCATCTCCTAATGCACTTTTGGTGCACCTGGCTTGAAGAAAACGACGTGTCATTCTTGAGATGAAACTTATCAACACTGCTAACCGCCTGTATTAAACCAATGGCTCCAGCCTCCACGCACCAATGCTATGTCTGTATTAAGCCAATGGCTCAAGCCTCCATGCGGGTACCAATGCTATACAAAGATCGACTTAAACCAATGGCTCCAGCCTCCACGCCGGTCCAATGCTATGTCTGTATTAAGCCAATGGCTTCAAGCCTCCATGCGGGTGCATGGAGTGTGATTGTGCATGGTACCAATGCACAATCACAAAGGGCGATTGTGATTGAGCGTACTGCCGAAGAACGGCTCCGCGCATGGGTGTAACGTTGTGAAATTGCTATTGCCATGGCTAGTATCGGGACTTCAAAAACGTCTACGAGCCCCTACGAGCGCTTAGAGGCCCTTATGAACGTCTATGGACCATTACGAATGTCTAACGACCCTTACGAACGTCTGCGGGCCATTACGAACTTCTATAAGCCCTCACGAACGTCCACAGGTGCTTACCAACGCCTTACCAACGCCTTACCAACGCCTTACCAACGCCTTACCAACGCCTTACCAACGCCTTACCAACGCCTTACCAACGCCTACGAGCGCTCACCACGCCTGCCGACCCTTACAAACGTCTAAGGGTCATTACGGACGTCCACGAGTCCTTTCGAATGTCTGCCGGCCCGTACAAACGTCTAAGGGTCATTACGGACGTATACGGGCTCTTACGAACGCCTGCGGATTCCTACGAATGCCTACTGGCTACTACGAACGGCTACGGGTCTTTAAGAACGCTTACGGGCTCTTACCAACGTCTGCAGCCTTCACGAACGTGCACAGGTCCTTACAAAATGAGTGCGGGCCCATACAAATGTTTACGGGCCCTTACAAGAGTTTGCAGGCCCTTACGAATAAGTGCGGGCCTTTACGATAGTCCATGGGCCCTTACAATCGTTTGCTTGCCCCTTACCTAATACTGAATCGACGTATTTTCCAATGAAGTTTTGATATCTTGTATCTGGTTGTATGCTTAGGCGGTCCGCATTCCTAGTTTATAACAGTGCCATGTATACATATAACTTGAGGAGGATGGTGATCCGACGATACGGACCACGAATAAAGAGTTAAAATGTGAAAACGGAAAACTTATTTATTAAAGCAAAAACGGGCCCTGTTCAAAAGAAAGTGGCCGAAATCCCGGAAATTAACAATATCTCGGGGTAGTCCTGCCTCCTCGCAAAGTTGGCCTCTTCCGGGACAATTGCTGGCTTCGTCCCTGGTTTTTTTCCTAATTGAGCATACCAAATGCTTTCCAAGTTCTGAAATTACTAGCATCTCAGCTGAAAACCCTCAGTAAAGATAGAGCAAGGAATATTTATGTGCATGGATGAAGCTATAAATATGGAGTTTTGAATCCGCCGACTCCCGATATCCAGTGACGGATCCAAAGCGGTGGAATGCTTTGCATTACGAAGAGTAATGTATTATTTCTTCTTCTACTTGCTCCCTCTAAGAAACCAACCTCTATTGTTTTTTTCACCTAGAGATTGATATTTGGTTAACATCGCGTACCTACATGTTTTGCATACTTTTTGGGGGATTTTTTCCCTCAATGTTGACGTTGCCCCCCCTCCCCCAGAAAAACACCTTTCCACATTGAACCCTGTGGAATGTGTCCTCCCAACTCCACTTGGGCTCGCTCGTTGGCCCCATCTATCATACCTTCCAATAATTTTACTTTTAGAAATAAATGCCCCTTAGTGCCTTCATCAAGTTCCTTCCCTTTTGGGTTTCTTTGATTTCACCATCGTGAAAGTATGTTATTTTTACATTGCTTGCAACTGATGTCATCAATGTTCTTCATGATGTCATAGAGTGCAAAATGTGAGGAATCATAAGCAATGAAAACATGAAAATCAGTTCCCAATTACATACCGCCTCGACTTGCCGATGACGTTTTTTTCTCAAAATAATGTGTTCTCACGTGAACTGAACGACCGCTCCATTGCCTATAAAATGGTGAAAGATATGAGAAAATTGGCGGGTGGAATTCAGAAGAATTTAAGTTCGAAATATTCCCCAATTTCCTCATTTTCTTAGCTCCTCTGTCCGCTTCTCTCAACATTTGAAGGCACGTATTTCACACAGAGTGCACACCCCACGTCACAAGAAATCGATTGCCGCTTTCCCTGAAGAAAATCGGCCGCGGGATTTTAGAGATTCCAAGGGGCACTATGTGTCCCTTTCCTAAATATTTAGTGGCCTAGTGGACCCCATCCCCTAACAGAGAGATAGGGTTAACGTGCATGTACATTTCTTTATTTTTACTCAAAACACACTAGCTTTAAAAGTAGAACAAATGATCTCCAAGGTTTGACGTACGCGCCAAATCTCTTCTAGCACCCCAAATAGATCTGCCCTCCCTGCTGGCACGTGCCGTGACACCAGACGACCGGCCCACGGGGAAAGCCCACGGGAAAGCCTAGCGGGATCTACCGGCGCTTCGCGGCGTGGCGGTGGGGACGGCGGCCCGGCAGGGTGGGCCTGCTTTCAGTCGGCCGTCGCCCACTTGGGCTGTAGAGCACTGGCCAGGTGGGGTATTGCCATCACGCCATGACGTGACAGCCAGGTCTGACCACTGTCCACCCCGGCCGGCGTTTTTTACCGGCGCAGCGCGGGTAAGCTGGCGCCAGGTCGGCGCTCGGCGGCAGGGGGAGGGGGGAGGAGGCGCGGCAGA
Organism: Ashinkailepas kermadecensis; assembly: GCA_034440615.1. Taxonomy (NCBI): domain Eukaryota; kingdom Metazoa; phylum Arthropoda; class Thecostraca; family Neolepadidae; genus Ashinkailepas; species Ashinkailepas kermadecensis. The sequence goes on from JAOTOM010004109.1 coordinate 221,817, forward strand.
ATCCCAGCCGGACCTGTGGCGACCCTGGATGCCCCGCCGACTGTGTCGGACGTGCCGAGTGCCACGCACCCGCGACTATTGTTGCATCCGCCACGCTCCCAGATATTGTAATGAGCGGATGTGCCTGACACGACACAGGTGCGGCCCGGCGCTCTACGGCACGCAAAACATGAGCTTTAACTGCAGGGGAGGCGATTTCCTCCGTATGCAAGCATGGATGTCGTGTCGAAGAATATGGTGTGAGTCAGACGTGTGAAAATTGACTGCGTACACAAGCAGGCATGCTCATCAGAATTTTCTTAGTACATAATTCCGTCGTCATGGATTATAATTCGTTTTCGACATTGCTGATGGAATCCGGGCCGTTTTCTTAGAAGAGGATTCCATTGCGGAATGGGTGGCATTTTCTCCGCGCCATCTTTCGTCCTACGACTCCTTCTTTCGTCCTACGACTCCTTCTTTCTCCCCGCACCTGTGGCCGGTCTTTACAGCGGTGCTTCCAGTCTGCGCACGTCGACCTAGCGATTCATGTCAAACACTCTGCCATCACATACGCAGTCAAGGTCCAGGTCAAATTAAGTCGAATCAGGTCAAACGCTACCACCACGCACGCAGTCGAGGTCGAGGTCGCGCACGGTCAGGGCAGGTTCAAAATCACGAACCCAGCCAAAAGATCGAGAATCGGCCGCGCAGTTGACCCGTCCCTGGGGCACCAAGCCACCACCACCATCGACCTGGGGGAGCCACGACAACTCGACTCAGGAAAACTCGGCAGTTAAAAGAAACTGAAAGTGCAGTGTGACAGTGCAGTTTGCTTTCTCTCTGCTGAATGCTGGTCGATGTTTAGGACGATTGTGAGCCACTAGCTGGTGCTGGTCGATGTTTAGGATGATTGTGAGCCACTAGCTGGTGCTGGTCGATGTTAGGATGATTGTGAGCCACTAGCTGGTGCTGGTCTATGTGTTTAGGATGATTGTGAGCCACTAGCTGGTGCTGGTCGATGTTTAGGATGAGTGTGAGCCACTAGCTGGGTGCCACCCAAGTTGCAAAACGACTGACATGCTTATCTTCCGGGTATGGACGCATTTGGCTCATGTGATATGTCAAAAACAGCAGCCAAACATGGCGATCTTTCGGATTTTCTAAACGTAGATCATTGCAAGCGCAGAAGCATCGTAAGTAACACTTATTCTCATAAGCATCGAGAGCTAAGGCGGTAAAAAATGTAGCCGTCGGCCTAGAAGGCGGCAGTGGAATACCAAGGTGGTGAGTTCCACGACAGATCGACTAATGCACTTCACCTCAAAAATTTTATTTGAGGCCAAAATTTGCTCACAGGGGTAGTCTTTGCCTCTGAAGACGGGGTGTGAAAATTTCAGCCCAATTCGGCCAACGGTTTTTGACCTATAGCCTCCGGCATTATTTTTAGGTCTAATAACCATGGGTTGGTTTGACGATGGATATCTCATGAATAAGAAGCGGAAAGGGTGGCAAAGTATATATATTTCAGAAGAAATAGGATCAACCGAAATATTCCCGAAATAGAATATGAATATTTCCGACATTTGACCTCGTAACCTCCCCTGACC
>JAOTOM010004110.1:0-20000 GCA_034440615.1 Ashinkailepas kermadecensis
TGCTCTCATATTCTGTGGTCTCCTTTCCGGTGTTGGGGCCTCCTTGCAATCCTGGTTTCCTCCGGTGCCATTTTTGACACTCTCTTGATTTCTGGGACTCCTACCCTCTCCAGGTGACTCCTTTATTAAATTAGGGGCCTCCTCTCACGTCATGGGGGCCTCCTTATCTGTGTTTGGAGCCTCATTATCCTATTGCAGGGTGCTTTTGGTGTCCCAGTCCTAGATTTTCTATTCTGGGTCCTCCTCTTCCAAAATATGGGCCTCATCTGGCTGGTCTCCGTGGCCTTCTCTCATTCCTGCGGAGACCTTCTTACCCGTCTTGGGCCCCTATTGCCGTCCGGAGAAATCTCCCCTATCATGTCTTAATTTTTATATTGCAGGGGCATCCTCTTCCGTCTTGGGGGCCTCGTTTTCCAAATTAAGACTATCCTGCCACCCATCGGAAGCCTTTTCGTCTAACCTGGGTGGCTTCTTGCCTGTATTGGTGGCATCCTTTCCATCCTGAGGCCTCCTTTTCGTACTGGGGGCCTTTTCGTCCTGGGGCCTCCTTTTCATCCTGGGGCTACCTCCCAATCTCTGTTCTACGTCTTAGTGGCCTCCTTTTTCGTCCTTAGGTGCATCCTTTTCGTTCTGGGGGGGCCTCCTTTTTTCGTCCTGGGGCCTCCTTTTAGTCCTGCGGGCCTCCTCCCAATCTCTGTTCTACGTCTTGGGTGCTCCCTTTGCGTCCTGGGGCATCCTTTTCGTCCTGGGGACTCCTTTTCGTCCTGGGGCCACCTCCCAATCTCTGTTCTACGTCTTAGGGGCCTCATTTTCGTCCTGGGTGCCTCCTTTTCGTTGGGGGCCTCCTTTTCGTCATGGGGGCCACCTCCAATCTCTGTTCACGTCTTAGGGGCCTCCTTTTCGTCCTGGGGGCCTCTTCCAATCTCTGTTCTACGTCTTGGGGGCCCCCTTTGCGTCCTGGGGGCATCCTTTTCGTCCTTGGGGCCTGCTTTTTCGTCCTGGGGGCCACCTCCCAATTTCTATTCTACGTCTTAGGGGCTCCTTTTCGTCCTGGGGCCTCCTTTTCGTCCTGGGGGCCCTCTTTTCGTCCTGGGGACCTCATCCAATCTCCTGTTCTACGTCTTGGGAGCATCCTTTTCGTCCTTGGGGGCTTCCCTTTGCGTCCTGGGGGCATCCTTTTCGTCCTGGGGGACTCCTTTTCGTCCTGGGGCCCCTCCTCACAATCTGTTCTACGTCTTGGGTCCTACTTTTCGTCTTGGGTGCCTCCTTTTCGTCCTGGGGGCCTCCTTTTCGTCATGGGGGCCACCTCCCAATCTCTGTTCTACGTCTTGGGGGCCTCCTTTTCGTCCTGGGGGCCTCCTGAATATCTGTTCTACGTCTTGGTGCTTCCTTTGCGTCCTGGGGGCATCCCTTTTCGTCCTTGGGGCCTCCTTTTCGTCCTGGGGGCCATCTCCCAATTTCTGTTCTACGTCTTGGGGCCTCCTTTTCGTCCTGGGGCCTCTCGCAATCCCTGTTCTACGTCTTGGGGGCCTCCTTTTCGTCCTTGGGTGCATCCTTTTCGTCTTGGGGGCCTCCTTTTCGTCCTGGGGCCCACCTCCCAACCTCTGTTCTACGTCTTGGGGCCTCCCTTTTCGTCCTGGGGGCCTCCTCCCAATCTCTGTTCTACGTCTTGGGGGCCTCCTTTTCGTCCTTGGGTGCATCCTTTTCGTTCTGGGGCCTCCCTTTTCGTCCTGGGGGCCTCCTTTTTAGTCCTGGGGGCCTCCTCCCAATCTCTGTTCTACGTCTTGGGGGCCTCCTTTGCGTCATGGGGCATCTTTTCGTCCTGGGGGCCTCCTTTTCGTCCTGGGGGCCTCCTATTCGTCCTGGGGGCCTCCTTTTCGTCTTGGGGGCCTCCTTTTCGTCCTGAGGGCCACCTCCCAATCTCTGTTCTACGTCTTGGGGCCTCCTTTTCGTCTTGGGGCCTCTTTTCGTTCTGGGTACCTCTTTTCGTCCTGGGGGCCTCCTTTTTGTCCTGGGGACCTCATCCCAATCTCTGTTCTACGTCTTGGGGGCCTCCTTTTTGTCTTTGGGTGCATCCCTTTCGTTCTGGGGGCCTCCTTTTCGTCCTGGGGGCCTCCTTTTAGTCATGGGGGCCTCCTCCAATCTCTGTTCTACGTCTTGGGGGCCTCCTTTGCGTCCTGGGGGCATCCTTTTCGTCCTGGGGGCCTCCCTTTTCGTCCTGGGGCCCCCTTCCCAATCTCTGTTCTACGTCTTAGGGCCTCCGTTTCGTCCTTGGGGGCCTCCTTCTCGTCCTGGGGGCCTCTTTTTCGTCCTGGGGACCTCATTTTCGTCTTGGGGGCCTCCTTTTCGTCATGGGGGCCACCTCTCAATCTCTGTTCTAAGTCTTAGGGGCCTCCTTTTCGTCCTGGGGGCCTCCTTTTCTTCCTGGGGACCTCATCTCAATCTCTGTTCTACGTCTTGGGGGCCTCCTTTTTGTCCTTGGGTGCATTCCTTTTGTCCTGGGGGCCTCATTTTCGTCCTGGGGGCCTCCTCCCAACCTCTGTTCTACGTATTGGGGCGTCCTTTTCGTCCTGGGGCCTCCTTTTCGTCCTGGGGACCTCCTTTTCTTCCTGGGGGCCCCCTCCTAATCTCTGTTCTACGTCTTGGGGCCTCCTTTTTCGTCATGGGGGCCTCCTTTACGTCATAGGGGGCCTCCTTTTCGTCATGGGGCCTCCTTTTCGTCCTGGGGACTCCTTCCAATCTCTGTTCTATGTCTTAGGGGCCTCCTTTTCGTCCTGGGGACCTCCTTCCAATCTCTGTTCTATGTCTTAGGGGCCTCCTTTTCGTCCTGGGGACCTCCTTCCAATCTCTGTTCTATGTCCTTAGGGGCTTCCTTTTCGTCCTGGGGACCTCATCCCAATCTCTGTTCTACGTCTTGGGGGCCTCCTTTTTGTCCTTGGGTGCATTCCTTTCGTCCTGGGGCCTCCTTTTCGTCCTGGGGGCCTCCTCCCAACCTCTGTTCTACGTATTGGGGCCTCCTTTTCGTCCTGGGGGCTCCTTTTCGTCCTGGTTCCTCCTAATCTCTGTTCTACGTCTTGGGGCCTCCTTTTCGTCATGGGGGCCTCCTTTTCGTCATAGGGGCCTCCCTTTTCGTCATGGGGCATCCTTTTTCGTCCTGGGGGCCTCCTTCCAATCTCTGTTCTACATCTTTTATAGAGACCTGATTATATTTCCTGGGGGCCTCGTCAGTCTTGAGGCCTCATTGACAGTATGATCTTCTGTCCCGTCGGCCTCCTTGCTCACCTTTTTTGCTGTGCATTTGCGGATGGGGGCCTCCTCAAATTTCAGGGGGGCGGCGCCCCCAGTTTCACGGCAGGGGGGGGCGATTGCCCCCTGCCCCTTCGGTGGCGACGCCCTTGGCTGTAAGTTGTTGGATTGAAGCCCTCCCAACTGAATAAGGTCCTACACCCATGTAAGTACAGTACAAGACATCAAATGTGCAACACTGTATGGCCGTCTGATTCGCCGACATCACATAAATAATACAGTTTAAAATTATCGAGAACTAAATGCACTGCATGTGTATTAGTTTGCTCCTTCTGTAGTATTTTGCGGGTCCTGTAGCTGTTCTAAAAGTATGCATTTATGATGTTCTCTCGGTTTTGGACGACGTACTATGTGTATCATATTGTAAAATACGTGTGCGTGGCCATCACGCAAGTATGAATCGTGCTTGCGAAATAAGCAAAGTAGTCGTTATAGTATAAATCACGGTTAATTTAAAAGTAGGTATTTATTACACATGTAGCCAGAATATATCAGAATCTAATTATTCCCCATTTCGAAGGTTGTGCGTCGGGTGATGGGCCATACACCATGCTATAGCACCGGCTAAAAAACAAAGATGTGCACAAGGAGTAAGTATCAAAGCTGAACAATTCAAGGTCCGCGGTGCGGAGGCGCCCAGCCAGCGCTGAGGACTTCTGCCAGGGGCGGTTTCAGAATTGTCATGGGGACAGATTCTTGGAAGCCTCGGCTTCACGCCTGGTGTCAGCAATGGCAGCAGGATACTCAGCAGCGCAGACGGTGCCAGTCGGCGCAGTGTCTCAGGAAATCAGTTCGCTGGCAGCACTACAGGGTATCGTCGCGATGTTGACGGCGGCGGTCAATCGCCTGGAATCAAACGTCCTGAGTGGCATGTCACCAGAGTGAACGGGCGGACGTCACTAGATCCAGGGCTATCGGCGGAGCCATCGGTGGGACCATTGGTGGGAATATCTGTGGGACGATCGGCGGTCCATCCGTGGGACCATCGGTCTGGCCATCGATGGGACCATTGGCGGGGCCATCGGCAGGGCCGTCTGCGATGCTCGGTGGGCCTATCGTCGGGGCCATCGGTTCTCGCACTCCGATTGCAGCCCGCAGTATTGTGCATTTTGCTGCATGCCCATCTTCGTTTGATTTTGGGGTGGGGGGCACATGCCCCTCTAAAAGCATGCAAAACAACACCCCTGTATATATGTATACATTGCCATGAACGGTTCACGCCAACATGATAACATGATTGGTAACATTAACATTGGTAACATGACTGAACATTTGTTGAAAAAGAGAGGCGATTATTAACACGGCTGCGATAAACTCCGACCTGTGATATAAGAGGGGTAGTTTATCAACATCAACGTGGTGATTCCTTCAGCCCAAATTCGGGGAAGAGATACTTAAGACGGAGCCTTCTGCCGAAATTCAGGGCATTGGGAGTATGTGCCTCCCCCCACCCCCCACCCCCAGCATAGGAAGGTGGCGTCTCTCCGGCCAGGAAAAGGACCCTTCCGGGAATGCTCGAACCTACTCCCCCACCGACTTTTTTTTTCAGCCAGAGGTACCCCTCGTAAGGCAAATGCGCCACTCCAAGTACTTTCAAAGTGATGCCACTCCGGACACATGTTTCCTATGACAAATACTGGATCCCCTGCCTCGACTTCTATGGTCATTTTTCTCCGATTATCATAGCTCAATCATCAGAATGAGGTTAAATGCAATTCGAAAGTTAACATCGTGAGTACCGTCTATACTACGCTTTCGTCATCGTGTTCAGAGTTTGCATGTAATAAATATCAGCGAGGAGTGTATCTAGCTGAGAACGATACTTCAGGTAAAAATGCATCGTTCGCCACGATTGAACAATGCAAGAGTTCTTGAACAGAGCAACATTAAGGGGAAGCTACCTAGACAGACCCAGAATGATGTGTTCCATCGTCAGCATAAAATTAGCATGAGACAGAGACATGGCGCGAACTGTCAGTGGACTCTTGTCACTGACGGGAGCTGAGCCCCGAGTAGCAGACTGCAATGTGCACTGGGCACATTATGTATGTGTTAATTATAAATAAGGATGATCGTAGCAGCCTGGCCGTAGTTATGATCAGACTTGCAGATAGCTTTTCAATGACCTGCACATAAGTTGTCTGGAGACGTTTATAGGAATGCATAGGTACGCCTGGTTAACCCAGCTGAGCGAACTCTGCTGAGTCAGATTGTGTGTAGTTAGAATAGCTGGAGCGTACAACTGATGGTCTCATGGAATTCGAGTCGTAGTGCATGTGATGGTGCCGCCGCCACACTTGGTGCCACAGGCAGGCTGTCGGGGCCGTCGGGTGTTTTGGTTAGAAGCTAGGTGAACTTGATTACGAAGTGAAACTGAAAAGTGGCAAGATGTTGTAGTTGCACCACAATAGGTAGTTGCCAGCTAACTCATCCTGTCGAACATGAAGGTCCGACCGGTCTCTCACCAGCGTCATGTATCTCACCAGCGTCTCACCAGGGGTGTAGCCTTGGATGTTTTTATTTGGGGGGGGCACTTGACCTCCCTCCCCAATGTTGGCTTTGCCCTCCCAATAATTTCAATTTTACATGGGACCCTATGTGGTATGCTCACCAATCCATTTGGGCCCGCTCATTGGCTTCATATATTGTACCCTCTCAATAATTCTAAGAAACCTAAGCCTGTGGTGGGCATAATCTGCGCTCGAATTGTCTTCCATGGAGGGTTCGACATGGATAGTCATTGGGACATTGATTGTGCCGCTTCACAGCATTATTGGAAGATATACTACACCGCTTCACTTTCAGGTCTTCCCTCACAGCTTATCAGGGTGATTACCACGGGTCAGTGTTCAAGGGCAGGAAATCGCATTTGCGGTCGTCATGTGCCAATTTGCTCTGCAGCTATGAAGGGAGAAAGACTGTTCCTGCCTTGCGTGCCTCAGTCGAACAAACAGCGAACGGGCTACGCTGGACCTCTGTCGACAAGAAACAATTGATCACTCTGGATTTTGGATTGCGGTAACACAGACAGGAGAGGAAAGGCTTACGATGGCAATCAATCCTTTCCTTGTTCTATTCAGGCTGTTGTCAGGTCCCAGAGAACTCTACTAATCCGTACTTAGTCATCTACGGGATCACCATGGCGGAGATAGAAGGGCCAACAGCACTTCTTATGGCCACTTAGGCTGTTGTCAGGCCCTTAAGAACGTCTGCGAGCCGTTGCGAAGGACTACAGGCCACTACCAACGTCTTCGGACCCTTACGAACGCATACGGATCCTTACGAACGTCCACTGGTCCTTATAAATTTATGCGGGCCTTCACGATAGACTTCACGAACGTCTATGAGCGCATACAGATGTGTACGGGCCCTCACGAATATCTGCGGACTACTATGAACCTCCACGGGCCTTTACTGATATTTGCGGGCCCTTACGAATGTCTTCGGGCGCTTACAGACACCTATGGGCCCTTATGCATGTTTGCGAGTCATTACAAACGCCTAAGGCTAACCCTGCATGCATTACAGTTTAAAGTTTTCCCGTCGAAACGTGGCGATAGGTGCAAATTATCTTTCTGTTCTCCCCTCCCCCTGCTGAAGCTTGCCTTCTGCACCGCACACCCTGGGACGTCAGATTTGGCATGTGTGTTATCACTTGCTAATGACCCCACTTCACTGATAAGCGCACAGGCGAAACATCGCTGGGCGGCCGGCCGGCCGGCCTCAAACAGGCCGCCGACTGGAGGACCGACCGACCGGCCGGATCCATTCAGGGGACCGGCTGTGTAGCCATTGTTACCAGCTTGATATCATGAGCAAATTTAAGCAGCATTTTCCTCAGCCTTATTTCAATGTTGTTCACAAAGATTATAAAGAGAAGAAGACCTGGAACGGAGCCCTGTAGCACAACACTCAAGATTCTTCCATTCAGATCGATATCCATTGTTCCATGTGATCCATTGGTATCCATTTATCCAGTGAAGGAAACACACTACCTTTGTTTCCTTCTCCTGAACCATGAATTCAATCCAGCCTATAAATTTTCCATTAATCCCGTGTTGCTGATGAATGAATTGTGACACTTCGTGTGGAAACCCAAATGGATGGCCTATAGTTATATGTGGTTGAAAATACGATCAAAACCATGTTAACAACAAGTTTAACCACTAGAAACCTCATAATTACAGGCAACGGGGATTTATTAACCGATTTCAAAGGTTGACTCACTAGATGTCGATTGGCAATATGCTTCGTGATGTCATGGCTGAGTTCCGACTGTGACTGCCGGGAATAACCGGATATAGCGATTGGTTTAATAGGCACAAAACGTGGATGTTTAGGAGTATTTATGGCATTATATCGGGAGAGACTATGTTAGATGATTGCCTGAGCGGCTGTTCTGTCGTTGGTCGGTATATTGGACTGATACCTATTGATAGGTATCAGTCCAATAGGCCATCTATGGTTGATTCCTGACTCAGAACCAGCCAGCTATAATAACAGGAAACTGCCAACTGGAGGCTGATGTCTCGGGATCTGCATATCAATATCGCTGGCAGTGGAATCAGGGCAGAACGTATTTAACACGGCTAACCTGAATTGAAACCACGACAGGAACGAGAACGGAAATGGCATTTGGTACCAGAATGCCATAATACGTCCATGTGAAATGCACTCAAGCTCTGCCCCAGTGTGCTCTTGCTGTGCCATTAATTTACGCATCAATTTGCGTATAAAATACAGCATAGGTATGTATGCAAAGTTAACATTTTAATTCTTCTTGTTTAAGTAAAGAAACCATGCCACGGATGAAGGAACTTTCTGAAGAAACTTTTCACAACTGTCCCCCAGTTCTATGGTGAAATTTTCCCAAGTTATTCCATTTTTTGCCAAAGTGCTACAGGATTGATGTCGGTATAATAAGTGGTCGGAATGAACGGTCGGACGTCACTACTATTCCTGACCATCGGCGGTGTCATAGGCGGGACCATTCGTGGGATTATCGGCGGGATCATCGGCGGGGCCATCGGCGGGTCCACCTGCGGGGCCATCGGCGGGGCCATCGGTGGGACCATCGGCGGGGCCATCGGTGGGACCATCGGCGGGGCCATCAGGGCTTCCGCTTCGATCGCAGCCCGCAGTTTTATCCTTTTTGCTGCATGCCCATTTCCATTTCATAATGGAGGTGGTGGTGGGGAAAAATTCACTATTGGAGGGGAAAAATTCAACATTGGGGAGGGGCATGCCCCTAAAAAATTGTGCAAAACAGCACGTCTGATTGTAGGGCTCCAATCCATTTTTGTTAAGGGTCCAGTACACTTGTGGAGGGTCCTTTGCGGTCCAGCCTGCTTTTATGGCCATTATGTGATGGCATGGCCACGGTATGCTTTGAGGGCCTCCTGATTTTTTTTTAGAGCTCCCGGTGTGGTTAATTAGTGCTACAACGCGTGTTTCAAGGTCCTGCCTGTTTTTGCGAGGTTCGCTGCCCTTTAGAGGGCCGTTTATATGGCGAGTACCGTCTATATGGCGCTATAGTTCTACCGAGTTTGCATGCAATAAATATCAGTGCGGCGTAGAAATGCACCAGGCGTCACGATTGAACAATGCAAGTGTTCTTTGACAGAACATCATTAAGCAAACTACCTGGACAGACCGATATTAACGTGTTCGATCGTCAACAAAACATTGGCACGATATCAAGACATGGCGACCTGCCTGTGGACCCCTGTTGCTGATGTGAGCTGAGCCCCGAGTAGCAGCCCACAATGTATTCTGGGCGCATTATTTTTGTGTTAACTATGGAAAAGTACGATCGTAACAGCCTGGCTGTAGTTAGGATCAGAGCTGCAGATAGCTTTTCAACGACCTGCACCTCAGTTGTCTGGAGGCGTGCGTTGTAATGTATAGACGGTGTATCTGGTTGACTCAGCTGGACGAACTCTGCTGAGTCAGATTTTGTGTAGTTAGAACAGCTGGAATGCACAGCTCATGGGTACAATGTACTCCAGTCGTCGTGCACGTGAGAGTACCGCCACCAACCCTAGTGCCGCGGGCGCACTGTCGGGGCCGTCGGGTATGTTAGATAGAAGCATGGTGGACTTGATTACAAAGTGAAACCAGAAAGTGGCAAGATGTTTTTGTGCACCACAACAGGTGGCAGTGAACTCATCATGTCGAACATAAAGGTACGACCGATCTCTCACCAGCATCATGTAGGCACCAGGATGTAGCTTTGTATGCTTTTGGGAGGGCACTACTTCCCCCCCAAAAAAAAAAAAATATATATATTGGTCTTGCCCTCCCAATAGCTTCAACTTTTAAAATGGGACCCTATGTGCTATGCCCCTCAATCCATTTGTGCCCACCCATTGCCTTCGCGTATTGCACACTCTCAATAATTTTCAGAAACCTAAACCTATGCCTATGGTAGCCGGTAGGTACAATCCGTTCTCAAATTGTCTTCCACGGAGGGTTTGACATGGATAGTCATTGGGAAAATGGACTGTGCCACTTCACAGCACCATTGGAAGGTACGCTGCACCGTTTCACTTTCAGGCGTTCCGTCACAACATATCTAGACGATGACCGCGGTCCAGTGTTAACGGGCAGTAAGTTGCATCTGCGGTCGTCACGTGACAACTTGCTCTGTAGCCGTGAAGGGAGAAATACGGGTGTACGCTGTTCCTGCCTTGCGTGCCTCAGTCGGACACATAGTATTGGCCGTACAGCGAGCTGGCTATGCATGACTCCTGTCGACATGGAACAATTGATCACTATGGATTTTGGACTGCGGTAACACCCAGAGCATGGGTGCAGCCACGGTTTAGAAATTGAGGGGTGGGTGAACAAACCAGGGACGCGGGAAGTTTAAACAGGATGGAGTGGTAGCCCCCCCCCGCAAAAAAAATCCTTGGATTTCAGCCACTTCATTTTCAATTTCTGGTTTTCAGATTTACCATTGTTGAAATGACATTTTGGGGACAAAATGGTCCGCCAAAATTAGCAAGCTTCACTCCTTATCACTGGCTATGAACATCTAGGTTTATGTCGTATGTGTTGAGCCCGAGTTCAAAATCAATGCATAGCAATGCTGAAAGTACGTTAACGTTGCCCCCTTGTAGCAGGAAAAAAACAAGAAAATATTCGACGATGGCTTTATTGTAGTAAATATAGGAATACAATAACCTTTCCCATGCTTGATTTCAGTGTACCCGCTGGAATTTTTCAGCCAGAGGCGTCCCTATGAAAGAAAAAGGCACCCTATTGGAAGGAAAGGCACCCATTCGGGAAGGACCGAGTGCAACCCGTCCCCTATATTTTTTTCAGCCAGGGGCGCCCCTCCAGGTGCTTTCGCAGTGGCGCCGCTCCACAGAAATGGCGCCCCTCCAGACAAGTGCCCCCGTGACAATCCCTTGATCCATCCCTAATTACAAGATTGCTCTCTCGCGTTTATGAACTCCGGCTGGTTATACAATCGTGCGCATTCAAGTGTGACTTCTCTTGCAAATTTCACAACTTCCATTGAACCATTAAGAGGAAAGCAGACAAGTTGAAAAGTTCTATCTTTTATATGTCCGGAACAGCAATGTGAGAGTGTAAATAAAAACCAGCGATGATAGCGCCGTCCGAGCAGGTTACGACGAGCAGATTACGAGTCACATAGGATATGAGTGCCTCCTATCACAACGGCTGCAAACACAAAAACATTTGATCCTTCTATTCCTATTACACTGAATCATTGTACACACACCGGACCTTCGACACCTTCGAAATTATTTCGATATATGAACATTCTGATAACATACGGCAAGCCACGTCGAATGACACCCACAACATGCAAATTGAATACATAGCGAAAGAAAACGTGAGGAATGAAGCATCTAAGCTAACCCTTAGCCCTGAGGCTTGACCTGACATGTCCCTGGTTGAAATGTTACTCGAGGATTTCCCACGGGCTATCTCTTGATAGCAAACATGGGCAGCCTTGTGAGAAAACGAAGACACTCTGGCGGCTGAAGAAATGATTTCGTCCTTTGACTTTGAAAATTAACGTGATTTCTGAACAGTTTGCTATCAAGAACATTAACATTAACAGTTGCCTCACGGCACGTCAAGTAACACCAATTTGATGAAAATTGAAGACATAGCGACGAGGCGCGAGGACTTCGAGCAATTTAAGCTATCCTTCCATCTTGTGGTTTGACATCGACATGTCCCGACATGAAATGTTACTCGTGGTTCACCACGGGCTATTGCTTGATACCAGAGTGGTAGGTTAGGCCGAAAAAAATGATAGGCGACCGAAGAAATCGGTTTGACCTTTGATCTTTGAAATTAGCTTGATTTCGTAACATTATAACACGGCACAAGTCACGTCGAATGCCACCAACTTGGTGCAAATTGAACCCATAGCGACGAGTCGTGAGGGCTTCTAACAATTCAAACTAGCCTTTGACTTTCAGGTTTGACCTTGACATATCCAGGCTTCAAAATGTTACTCGAGGGTTCACCATGGGCTATCGCTTGATAGTAGATCTGGGTAGGCCTGAGCGAAAAAAAAGCGAGGCGACCGAAGAAACCAACTTGAATTTTGACCGGTCGAGATGGTTTGGAATCATCAACTTTCTGATACCGCACAACAAACGATGTAGAATGGCATCCATTTCTCGAAATGTGAAGCCATAGCGACGAAACGCGAAGTCATCGAAGAACTCAATCAAACCTTTGACCTTGACATGTCCCGGTTTGACTCGAGTATTAACCACTAGCTATCGCTTGATACCAAATTTGAATAGGTTTGAGCGAAAACGGAAAAAAATGAGCCAATCGGCTTAGCCTTTGCCATTGAAAAACAATTCGATTGCTTAGGTTTCTAATACCATATAACAAGACACGTCGAACCATGGCCATTTTACGGAAATTGGAGCGATAGTAACCGAACCTCGCGTTCGGTCGATATCGCTTCAATATCGCCATCTAATAAATCAAGCTAACCTTTTGCCTTGAAGTTTTACCTAGACATGTACCGGTTTGAAATGTTACACGATTGTTCACCACAGGCTAACGCTTGATACCAGATTTGGGCAGGTTAGGATGAAGGCGAAAAAAGTGGGAGGCGACCGAAGAACCCGGTTTGCGTTGGACATTTACCTTAAAGTGGTCATGTAAGACCTATGTAGTTGCTTCCAGCGTAGTACAAACCGTTCCAGTTCCAGCGTAGTACAAACCGAAGCATTTGTGGTAATTTATTCGACCGATCATAAGCACGTTGCTGAATGCCAATGCCAATACTTACTCCCTGGCGAACTCGTCGCTGAATGCGAATACGAATACCCCGTTAACTTGACTTACGTGCTTAAGGCTGCCCATGACTCTCCTCTATGGTCTTGAAGATACCCAAGGATATCCAGAATCACGTTTGTTCAAGATATATCCGGTGTATGTGCAGGGGACTGCAACCTAAGACGTATAAAGCCTTGCGATAATGTAAATTTGTTCCTTCGCAAGGCACAATTTTCCACCCATGCGAAGTCACAAGATGGCCACAGTTCATGTTATACAAGAATGGCCTGGAAGCAGAAATTTCAAACGTTTAATGATTTACCGCTCGGAGATTTTGTGATTATCTTGCTTATATATTTTGGACACGAAAGAAATTGAGGGGGACAAATCGCCACTTGTCAGAAGTTGGGGGGACATGTCCCCCCAAGCCCCTCCAGTGGTTATGCCCATAACCCAGAGCCCTGGAGGACAGGGGCGTAGGGGTTTAAGACGTCAATGAATCCTTTCCTTGTTCCACCCAGGCTGTTAGATCCCTGAGAACGTCTGCGAGCCCGTACTTGGAGATATTTACGACGGAGCCTTCTGCCGAAATGCAACCTGGTAGTTGGTAAAGCCGTCGTAAGGTGAGCTCGTACTTCTGGATCACCATGGCGGGGATAGAAAGGCCAACAGGACTTCTTATGGCTACTGAGGCTATTGTCGGGCCCATAACTTCTACGGGCCGTTACAAAGGTTTGCAGGCCCTTGCAAACTTCTTCGGGCCCTTACGAACGTACCTATACGGATCCGTACGAACGTCCACGGGCCCTTATTAACCCTCGCCAGTATTCGGCATTTTACCACCTTCGGTCGTATAGGGGAGGGGGGTTGGTGCGACCCCCCTGGCGATTCGAAACCGTGCATGTTACGAAAACGAACCAAATACGAAAGTGATAGATTTGGCCGAGATCTCGCGGTTGGAATTCAGTATGACCTTCTAAGGTCAATGGTTGACCTTCCAGGTCAGATCAAAGGTCTAAAATTGATTTTTGGGGGTATTTTCCGAAGAAAATCGTCAGTTATATCGAAACTACTGTCTAAATACGCACGACATGGCCGGAAACATGTTTATTGGGACCTTGCGAACATAACGACATGTGACACGATGTGATCGGACCAATATGTCATGCACCAAATGAGGTCAAAGCCGTGACCCCAAATATCCAACTTTTTTAAGAGTGGTTCCAATTTCGAAGTTTAAAGTTCCTCAGGGTAAAAATGGACGCTGAATTCGAATTCAGCACGAAAAATTACCGTAGGTCAGCTAAAAAAAAGGTCGAAAGGTCAAACGAGGTCAACGGAGGTCACCGATTTTTTGAACATTATTTTTCCAATGGGAACCCATCTGGGCATTTCCAAAATTGCATTGCAAAACACATAATACCAGTCGATGTAGGCAACAATGTCATGTTTAGGTGCGATAATCACGTATTTGTTGAAAACTGCTCGGAGGTGCTCCCTTTTATGACCTCATAACTCTGTGACCTGACATGCCCTCCCAAAAAAATTTCACCAAACGTCGTCAAAAGGTTGCCCCAGAGGGTACTGAAAATCTAAGAGCGATCCGTTCATCGGTTTGGAAGGAATACACAAAAAACCTTAGGGGGGGGGGTTGCACCCCCCCTATACGGGCGAGGGTTAACTTCTGCGGGCTCTCATGAATGCCTGCGAGCACCTAAGAATATCCAAGGGCCCTTACTGATTTCTACGGGCCCTTACTAACGTCTACGGGCGCTTACAAACACCTACGGACCGTTACGACGAACGTTGACTGGTCCCTGCGAGGGTCTAAGGGCTATTGCGCACGTCTACGGGCCTTTCCGAGTGTTGCGGGTCCTGACGAACATGTACGGTCCTTTGCGAGTGTGTACGGACCATTACGATGGTCTACGGGCCATCAGAAGCGATTACTTACCTGCCGACTACTGAATCCACGTATTTTCCAATGCATTTTTGACATGCTGCATCTAGATGTTTGCTGAGTCGGTATGCTTTCCTGGTTGATGACGGTGCCATGCTTGCATACAACTTGAGGTGGGAGCGGATCCGACGATCCGGCCCACCCATGAAGATTTGAACGAAGTAAAATTGAAAACTTCTTTCTTTCGAAAGCATAACGGTGCCTTTCGAAATAAAGTGGCCAAATTCCGAGGACATTACACATTTGGTGTAGTCGTGGTACTCTTCGCAAAATCCGCCCCCTCCTTGGACAATTTCTGGTGACGTTCCTGCTTACAATGGTAGAATTTCCAAGTTCTTCACTTGCTTGATTACTTCAGATTGATTGCCAAATTGATTGGTTTTGTAAAAAAGGTTTTTTCACTCCCCTCTGTACTGGGGTAAACCTTCATTTGGCTACGTGAATAGTTTATAGGAAGGTTTACCCCAGTACAGAGGGGAGTGAAAAACCTTTTTTTACAATGATGCCGTGACTCGGGATAATTGAAACTGGTAAACCAGGCCGATTTCTACAATTGATGTGTTCGTGACTGAGATGGAAGCTCTGCCTGAAAAATTGCCAATAATTCAGGATTGAATCTAATCATGGTGCCTGAGTCAGAAACAGGAAGTCATCATCAGAGAGGATCAACTGCTGTCACCAGCCGACTGCTGTACCAGAGGAAGCCAGAGGCTTCAATGAAAATTCACCACTGCAGCCGTCTTCACATCTGAAGCCTTCTCAGAAGTAAAACCGTGAGCCCGGGCATTCCCGAAATCCTGCCAAAACACCTGTTTGAATTTTGGCCACTACTAGAAAGTGTTGTATAATTTTATAATATCGCTTTATGTCTGCTGATCTTCGTATGCCATACTTGTAAATTATTGTGTGGACTCTGATACTTGTAAATTATTGTGTGGACTCTGATACGAAATTGAAACATATAATTAGTAAAGCCTAATATGAGTGGAATAATTTTGGAAAATGATAACTTGATTAAATAAGTTGTAATGCCAGCCAACGGTATTATTTAAATACGGCTCGAGATACGAGCTCATGGTTTGAGGAAAACATCAAACCATTCTTGAGGAGTTATAAATAATTTTATGAGTTGCTTAATTAATTAAGATGGACAAATAGGTTAACTTAGAGTAAATAGAACATTGTTGAAATGAAGCTTACATTCAACTGTAGTATTATACAGAACTCCAATGCACTCTAAAAATAGATGGCACCTACTTAGAAAAATAATTTAATTATGGGAATAGATGAGAATTAAATAGGACAGTCATATACAAATATTTTTGGGACTTGAATAATTCGCCTTTAAGGGAATTTAATATTACAGAATTGATTTAGCTTTCGGAGATTAATTACTTGAAGTATTTTTATTTGAGGAAAATGAGATTATTGCCAACGCAAGGGCTTATTATTTTATTTGGTTAACACTTGTGGCCAGATGAAATAAAATTATTGGGAACATGTATGTTTGTGCGTATATATGTTGGATACGGTGCAAAACAGGTTTGATTTACTTGAGCTCCAAGAGGCTTCTGGACTAGTAGGTCACAGCCTAGATGGATTCGGTGCAAGAATGGTTGATTAACCTGAGCACTAAGAAGTTCCTTGGCTAGTAGGCCACTTAGCTTGGGTTAAGCCGTTTGCTTGAGCTCCTGAGAGAGCTCTGACTGAAGCTTGATTAGCCTCTCAGTACTGTCGAGACCAGAGTGTCCAATGGCAGAGCAACAATTCATGCTGATCCCGGTGTCCAGTGAGACACGCGAATGTTTGTGGAGAATGTATGTTAGAAGTCGTTCCCATTGCTCAAATCTTTGCATTTTAGCTGAACCTTGACTGCCCAGGTCATATAATGAGCTCTTGTTTGGAGTGTACTGGTGTTTTTAGTTGACAGTGCCAACCTAGAGTGACGCCACCTATACAGAAACTCCGGAGCGCGGATAGCGCCATCTATGGGGACAGTTACGGACGCAAGTAGGGCCACCTGACAGAACAAATCGGTAGGTCATATGTGGTGTCACCTATCGGGACTTCGGAATAACTTGACGCAAGTGGCGACACCTATATCGAACAGAGACGCAACGTGTGTAGTGCCACCTATGTTAGTATGGATTGATCTGATGTTCTGCTCTTTACTGTAACCTGTGGTGAGTATTGTATTAATTTCGGCAGTGGCTAAAATGAACACATAACCTGGAAATCCGCGCCTGCGAACCGAGTCTTGTCCTCGAGACCTACAGCAAGTTAACCATTCCTGCTTTCCACCCGGTGAAGAGAAAGCTGACTTCATCTGCTGATCAGGAGATAGTGCTCGACTAACTTGAGTCAGAGCAGTTCAAATCGTCACCACTCAATGATATGCCACAGATAGATGACCGCGATCCAGACGGTGCTGTTACAGCACTACCGGCGCTCTCAACGGAGCTGCGCTTCATGGCGACACCTGCTCACGGCTGGCGCCATCCGAAGTGCGCTGCCATGCCGCCCTGAGGACCAGGCTACCTGCGCCTGACCGACTGGCGCTCTCAAGAACTTGAGCGGCGTATGCTCGAGTGTGCCCGAGAGGCACACACAGGTGGGTAGGCAGTTGCCTCGCCTTGCCTACCACACTGGGCAGAATATTCAGTGAACTTCGAACGCTATGGTGATTCAACACTTCTTCATCTTCGATCTTCGGCGGAACTTTAACTTTGGATTGGTTTTAATTGTATTAATTTAGGATGTTCATCGAATAACACTCGTAGGACTTTATGTATTGATACATCGTGTAATTGTGTTATGGCCGTGATCTGTCTAGTGGATCCCAGAATTGATCTGTGAATTCAATTCGCGATTTTGGACCTGCGCGATGTGTTGTAACAAAGTTGGTTTTTGGGTCATCCTAATCCCAGTCATTCAGCCCCCTACCCCCTCCGTTCCTGGCGCGACAAGTCTCAGGCACCTAGTCTGGCGTCCGCCTGTCTGATGCCGACGTAAGCAAGCCACCGCCCGACCGAGAGCCGGTCAGTGGACATTGCCCTGTTCCCCTCCCCTCTCCGGCAGTCATCCCGGCCGCCGCACCTGCGACCTCTACCGTGCAGCCGAGCCTTGCACCACCCCCTCCCCTTTCCGGACGACACCCCGCCGCCGTCGTTAAATGTTAGATTAACAGAGTTCACATAAAGTTAGACGTTTGGCTGTCCCGTAACCGTAATTGAGATACTCCCGTAAGCCTACCGATTGTAAAAGTGTACCGTAATTGTAACTGTAAAAGTGTAACGTAAATATAACATAGCAACCATCACTATTGAAGTCAACTTCCCCTTCCAGACGGCAGTAGAACCTTCTAGAACAGGGATGTGACGTAAATGGGCGGTTCTGGCTCAACGACCAATGAAACGCCGTAGGTCTGTGCCTATGAGGGGCCACGTCGGGCGGCCGAGCAGTCAGGCTTCGATTCTCACTGCGAGCGGACCGCTGCTGAAACGGTCCGGCGCGCGCGCGCTTCCCAACTAAATTCGGCTTCTAAATTCATAGGAAAGGCAGTATCACGGCTTACCTTAAGAGGAGAATGTTCTGTACGGTGTCTGTCTGTCTCGTGTGATCGTGCGAGTGCTGCAGTGCAATACAGGGCAGCTAAAAGGACTGGTGCTTTCATAACCAGGGTTATCGAGACGACGAGGTTGCTAGACTTTCGCGTGCCAATATAGGGACTTTCCTACAGTTTGTTGATTACATTTAACCTGATTGATTACCAAACAGGCTGTTGGCTTACTTGTTAGATTGCATAGAAGACCTACCGAGTGGCTCTGCACGTTCTGTCCGGGTCCCCCATCCGTCGGTCCAAGGGCCCTTTTTGACTGCCAGAGATCCTCTCTGACAGCTAGCCCCCCCCCCCACCCCACCCTGGTCGCCACAGACGACTCTTAGTTAGTTAGTTATTTGGGCTTTAGGGCGCGTCGACAGCTATGGTCATATTGCGCCCATAACTAAGATGATATTTATAGAAATATGATTAGACAAAGTGTCAAGCCTCTCATTGTGGGCACCGACTAGGTGGTGCTACTGTGTTATAGATTTTACATGTAATGCATATCAGTGTGGATAATATATTACCGAGAGTCAGAAAGGAAGTCAGAAAGGAAGTCAGACGTCGAAAGGAATTATACGTCAGAAAGGAAGTCGATCAGTTGTCCTGGTTGAACATTGCTAGAGTTGTCAGACAGAATATCATTAAGTGAATCTACCTGTGCAGATCCAAAGTGACGTCTTCGCTCTTCAGCATAAAATGGGCACGAGATCAAAACATGGCGAACTGACAGTAGTACACGACATCTTGTGCACCGAGGTTTCTCGCCACCGCACAACAGATAACCGTGAGTGGCATAGGTATGCCCAATGCGGAGGCGGCACAATGTAACCGCTTCTTGTCTATGTTTAAGACAGGACGAGCTCCATGGTCTCAGACGTTGTTTAATGGCTCTCAGTTTGTTCACCTGTGTCGCGTCCCACATTGCCTGCCACTTGTCTAAGAGGAAGGTGGACACCTCTCGGTAATGGTCCGTGGCAGGAAGTGGCAGCGAACGAGTGCACGGCGCGCGCGCTGCTCGCTTCGCCGCAGCATCCGCCAACTCGTTACCGGAAATACCCACATGGCTAGGAATCCAACACAAGAGCACACGGCGTTCCATGTTATTCATTTTCGTCAGACCGCATAAAATATCACGCAAAAGGGGGTTAGACAGATAAAATGTGTTCAGTGCCAAAAGGCTGCTTAAAGAATCCGTGAAAATAACATGTCGATCTCCCTCCGACACTTCGATGCAGCATAAGGCTTTCAAAATAGCGATAAGTTCTGATGAATACATAGATGCGTAAGGTGGGAGGGAAAAAGATCGGATAACAGAGCCACCAACAAAAGCGCTGCCCACACCGTCCTCGGTTCGAGATCCATCGGTATAGTTAGTCTCCCAGCCCTGAAATGATGCTATATGTTCCAAAGCCAGAGCGCGAAACTCTTCTGGGGAAACATCTGATTTCCTCGACACATTCGTCAAGCCAAAGGCCAGCAATATATTCCTGAGAGCCTCTCCGTTGACTCGGGGTCTCTTCATCGACCCCTTTCCGTCCGAAACCCTTTCCGTTAGCACAGGGCCCCTTTCGTCGGTCCAGGGGCCATACACGTAGGCTCCGGGGGCCTTATCGGCTCCCTGCACCGACTCCTTGAGGGGCCCGCAAGGGTACCTAAATCGTTGCATATCAGTGAAAGTGCATTGGGCTGGTAGCACGAGTTTTCTATAATCTTAAGCATTGTAAACAATGTATTTCAATATATGGCTATATTTGTGGTTACGTAGATTGGTGATGTCTTAAGTTAGAACGAAACGTATCGCAGTGCACGACTATAATCGGTGATATGTTTTATCTAATGAATGAA